>PYAF01001141.1:51587-79117 GCA_007407185.1 Glycine tomentella | reverse complement strand
GTTTGATAAAAGTTTTCAAAGAAATAAAATAAGTTATGTGATCTTTCATATGTTGTTAAGTAATTCTATATACCTTCATAACGTTAACATATTGCTTGGTGGTTTATGATTTTGATGTTGAGAAATAAATTAGATTTTGATGTTGAGAAACAAATTAAGAATTGTGTTATGTTGATGGAATAATTGGAATCCTTGTGTTCTATGGTGATTATTTATGGATTCCAAAAGTTGTGGTGAATTATGGTTGTATACCGAGATTGTGGTGTAAAGTTTTATGTGATGGAGGACATAAGCTTTATGTGTTAAGAAACATATGCCACGAATTGTAATAATGATTGAAGACTTGATAAAATGAATCATTCATGCATTTCATACACATATGCCTGCGGGGGTTAATCCGTGGAGTTATGCCTGGCGGGGGCTAATCCGTGGAGTTGTTGGTCAGATAGCTAAACCGAGTCCATGCGTTCAGAGATTGAACTGGGGGGTAGTGTGTTTCAGGAAGGACCACACCACCATGATGATCACATAGGTGGAGGTGACATTCCTACGCGCCCTTGCCGTACCCCGACTGAATGGATAGGTGTGCCACTGGGATGGGGCTATCTTGACTGTGGCCACTGTTGATGATTTAATAACCTGAGATCTCAGTCATGCATCATATAAAAAGATGAGCATGCATCTTACGCATCACACAGTTGGGTTTATGTATAATGATCTGTATACTGTATAAGTTGTGTGGTCTTTTATGATTAGGATTTTAACCATCTATGTATATATATATTATTCAAACTATGTTTGTCATAAACTTATCCGATTTGTGTCTGTGGTTGACACCTGTGATGACCCCAATTCATTTGGGCGAGCAGAGGAACAGGAAAGCATGAACTGTAGATGAAAGGATGTTAAAGAAGTTTTGATGAATTGTCTACTGTAATTTGTAATTTCATATGGCATGTAATTTGTAATAAACAGTCTGTATATTATTTTGGAGAACTGACTTTGGACTATATCATGGACTGTATTCTTATTATAAATGAACCGTGGTAAGGAAAATCGTTTACGCTACTTACGAATCATAAAAATTAGCAAGCAAAGTGAAAAGAATTTTCGTGAAAAATTTATAACCAAAAGCATTATAACATAAAGTGAACATGAATTTCATCTAAAATCAATCAAGCACGAGAGAGTCAAGAGAGGCGTTCCACAATCGAGCTTCAAGTTCCAAGAAAGGTGACTAGCTCGCCCAAGCGAGCAAACACAGGCAAAACACTCGCCTGGGCGAGTGGAAGCAAGCAGGAGGCCAAAACCTATAAATAGGCATGCAAGGCTTGGAGCAATCATCCATTTTCGAATCTCACAGCCTATGAACAAAGTTGAGAGCTTTAGATAGTGAGATTTGTTTAGTTTTAGCCTAGGGAGAGTGAAAGAAGTAAGGAATACTGTGAAGACTCTGCCGGAAAGAAGCGATGATGATTTCCTTCATCAATTCTTTCCTTGAGGAGATGCTTTCCACAATGTTTGGCTAGCTTCTCTTAAGGATTGGATGTAATCTTCTTCCCCCTATGCATCTCTTTTAATATTTATTTATGCATGAATTTTTTCTACTCCTTATTGGTAATTTCATTTTGCACTTAATGCTTGATTCTACTTGATCACTAGTTTCATGAAAGTAAATCCTAAGTTTGACTGGAAAGTACTCTTAGGGTTTGAACTGAATGACTTTACTCATTACGTTACGTTGCTAGGAATAGGGCATAACATTTTGATTGCAAATAAGCACCCGATTATGATATTAATGTTGGGGTATTTATTTGATATGCAAGGGATCGATATTTAGTAAATATCCTTAAGATTCTCAAATGCGAGGAATCGATTTGAGGTAAATTAATGTGTGCATCAATAAGGATAGAAAATGATTTATGCATGATAAAGTTAATTGAATACTAAGGGTATGAACGATGAAATCCAATCCTACACTCTTCTTGAATTTAACTAAACCCACTTCATTTGTTTTCGTAGTATCAACGTACTAAATCCGTTAGATTTTCATATTCGTATTTTCTTTTATTTCACAATAAATTAACTCTCACCTACACCCTTTGTGCATAACTATTAAACTGTTGAATTTTATTTGGATTAACAGAGTAAACTCAAGTCCCTGTGGAGGCAAACTTTTATAAATTTTGTAACTTACAACGACAAATTGGTATGCTTGCCAAGAGTCTAACAATGCATATTGCCCTGATGCAATTGCTTGGCATGAAAGTTAAGTTGTGCAAAGTTTGTTTGATTTATGTGTGTAATGCGAGGGTGATAGTTTGACCCATAACCTGCTTCGGTAAAACTACCATTTCGGATTCGTTAACCATTGGATCGTCCTTAAATTTGGACAACAGCTTCACAACTCATCTCTGCATATTTTGACCATTGGGAGCTTCAAAATAAAGACTTTTGATGCCGCGCTAAGCGCGACCAGAGCGTTGAGCCAGACAAGTTGCGCTGAGCGCAATTCCCAGATGTTTCCAGACATAAAGGAAATTGCACTGAGCGAGGAAGGGTGCACTGAGCAAGACTTGCAGTCGCGTTGAGCGAGAAAGGGCACGCTGAGCGAGACAATTAGGTTATAAATACGCACCAATAGTGCAAAAACATGATTTTCTTTCTCCTTCTCTCTCTAAACTAACCCTAAAACCCTAGGAACTCCCTCTCCACCACCCACAACCACCATTGACTACCATGGGCTGCCGTTGCTTGCTACGAGACTACAACACAGAGAAGAACCTCTTAATCGGAGGGAAATCTTTGAAACTCCAATTGAAGTCTCGATAGGGAACGAAGCCTCTAAATCCTTCTTTCTTGGTTTCCTTGAGGTAATCTTGGTTTCCTTTGTCTTCTCCTATCTAGTTTAAGCCTTTCTTAGTGTCTCTTGTGTTTTGGGTACCGTTGTTGGGTGTTTTACACTTCCTTTGAAAACCCTTTGAAAATGAGATGTTGTAAAAGTCTCCTTTTATGAAATTAATGTCATTTCTGTTATCCTTGTTGAACCCAGGTCACATTGGTGTGATTGGAATTTTAAAATGATGTCCTTAGACGTGGACTCCCAAAACACCATTTTAGCTTCCTTTTTTTTTATTTGAGTAGGTATTTGACCCCAACTGTTAACTTTGACCTTGTCTTTGAAATCTATACTAAATTATCTTCGATTTGGTATATAGAGCTCTATGTTCAGACAAACACGCGTATTCGAAGGGTTGTGAAACAACACCGCTAGGCTGTAAAAGGGAGAACCCCTAGTTAGGTAAGGGGAGTTTATTATTTGGTTATAGTTTTGGTACAATAGTTGGGGGCCAGGGAGTCCAACTATGAGGATATCTGCTTGTCCCTGTTGTGTGTTGGTTTTCAAGGAAAAAATAAATTTTTAACTAATAGGATGCAATGAATTTATGATTGATGTGTGTTTGTTCTTGTGTGCACTCATTTTCAAGATAAAAGATGTTTTTAACTAATGGGATGCGGTGTATCTATTATAGATGTTGTTGATGATATGGAAATTGAGGTGTTATTGATGTGTTGGTGATGATTGAATGAGATAATGATGATGTGTTTGATGATGTACAAATGAAATAATGTTAATGTGGTTGATGATGTTGAAATGAGGTGACTTTGATATGTATGATGATGATATTGAGATGATGTGATGTTGATGTTGATAATGACATTGATGAGAGATAATGTTGATGTGAACAATGTCATTGTGTGATGTGGATATACATGGGATACCCATGGAGGGTGCATGACGGGTTACCCTTGCAAGGAAGGATGTGTTCCTAGCTAGGTCATGTATTGATGGTGCCCATGGTTGTATGTTGTATATGTCCATGTGGGATGCAGTGATCGATTGGTTACCCTTGCGAGGAAGGATGTGTTCCTAGCCACGGCTAGTGCATCGGTGAGCCTATATTGGTGTGTTATGTATGTACATAGGGGTTGCATGACGGGTTACCCTTACGAGGAAGGATGTGTTCCTATCCAGATCATGCATTGATGATGCCCATATTTCATACTTCATATTGCTTTGATGGAAATAGAATGAAGGCATGCGTGTACCTATGGGTTTCTATGGGCTAAAAATGCAGGTACTAAGAGGCCATAAGGTTTGGAATTCCCATGAACCACTGGTTGATCACCATGGGGGGGAATGGCCAGTGCACGATAAGGTGACCCTGATAGGCGATGAATCATTTTCCTGTGAGAGGCTATTTCCCTGGATTTGGTACCACATTGCATGGTGAGAATGAAATCAGGAGCATGCATCATTTCGATCATGATTGTTTGATTTGTGAAATGAATTGGATGATTAGTTTTGTCGAGTGTGTATTGGACTGATGGAGTTCTGGTAATAATTGTGGTTGTTATTGTTGATCCTTTCCAATTGTTTTTATCTGATGCTTGTTGGTTTTATATAATAAACTCACTCTTGCATTTGTTGTACCATGTGGTTGGTACCTATAATGATCATGAACTTTTGTTCCTGTGAGCAGATGAGCAGCATTAGGTGACTCTGGAGGAGATTCTTTTTGGTTGGAGTCTCCAAGCCGACGTGATGACGTTGGAGTTCTTTTTGGGAAAGAGTTGTGTTTTGTTAATTAACTCTTTCTTAGTTAGTCATTAAATTCTTTTGTTAGATATGTAAGATTCCATGTGTAATTACATGTAAAACTGAATTAAGTACTGATATGTGAATGATATGCCCTGATTCGATATATATATATATATATATATATATATATATATATATTCATACATATACATATATGTATATATTCAGTTATGTGACTGTATCGTGTGTATGATAGTTTTATTATCGCGAAAAATAAAATTTACTATTATTTTCATAATCAAATTAATGGAGTTTCAATTAAAATTCGAAATTTGCACGATTAAGAGTTAGTGATATCGTAGCGACGACGCAGTCGTTACAACCACCACCTTCTCAGCCAACTCCATTTCAATAGCAAGCCCAACCAACTCTCAGATCTTCGATTCCAATGCTACTTTTACATAAATCAAAACACTCCATGCTCTCAGGTTTATGAGGGCCCTCGTAGAATATTGGTGCGAGACTTCAAGCATCTCAATCTCGATTTTCAGCTCATTACTGACGAAAATGGTAAAATGAAGCTGAAGATCAATGCCTAGTTTGGTTCTTAGAAAAATCCACCGCCATTCGCACCGCCCTTAGCCACATCGATAATCTGATCCTCGACATCACCAAAGATTTAAGAAGATAAGGAGGAAGATTACATTTATAGTGCTAATGGGAGTGATGAAGAAGACAATGATATCAATGTTGAAGAGGAAGAGGATAATGATTCAAATTAAGATTTAAGAAGATTATGTTTGTTTATTTTGAATTTTAATTTTTAGAACTTTTTAGTTACATTTGGCAAATTTTAATTGACATCATGCATTAAACAATTAATACGTAACTTAAGTTCATACAACAATAGGAATAGACACCATAAATAACTCTTTCAAGCCACTCAACAAGAAATTCACAAAGATGCATGTCCCAACATAATTCATACCAATCTTTATTTATTTCATTTTCTTTTCTGAGTGTTCCTTTTCCATTTTTTCAAAGAGGCTTCCATCATAAACAGCTCGAATAGTCTCTTTGTGCAGTAAACCATCCTTGTCTTTGCCAAGAACATATAGGATCTTCCACTCCGTGTAGCTAGCAAGCCTACATCAAATAATAACAACTTGTGTGATTCATTTAAATATTCACTTGTAAATTATAATCTGTAACAAAATTCACTCAGTAATATTACTAATATATAAAAAAATTATTATTACCATCCAGCGTAATCCTTAGGAACTCTATTTGCCACAAGCATCCCCATCAATTCATCAGATGTTAAAGAATTTGGGTGTGTTCGTGCATGCTTGCTGAAAATTTCTTCAAATTTTGAAGGAACAAACCTAAAAGACACAGCCTCGATCGAGTTAGTAAACAGAATATATTGACATTATATATGTTTTGAAATTATTTATGCATTTCACAAATTATGAATTCGGGTTTTGCAATTGAAAGAAGTTGATTCCTAGCAAAGAAAATTAAGGCATGTTAATTTGCTTCAAGAAAATGTTTTCTACATTTTTTTCTTTTAATTAAAAAATGATATCTTCTTTATTTATTTTTAAATATTTATATAGAAAATTATGAAATCAATAATTTGTTTTACTATTTTCAAAATAAAAGGTTAAAAAAAAAAACGAATTGAGAGTAAGGAATGACTTTTATAATTAAAAGTATCAGGTCAAATCAAACACACCTTATACAAATTAATGATGTAAACTAAAGATAATGGATTAACAATAGCTTTTATTTATTTTTGGAAAAAAGTTAGAACAATTACATTCAGATTATGACATGCATTTAAAATATATACCTTCCTTCACTATCATAGACACCAGAGTCACTTCCATGCTTGCCTCTCTGGATGTTTTGAACTTCAATTGGTAGCAGTATTGAAGGAAACTTACCCTAAACCATATAAAAATCCAGAGACCAGTTAATATCTTGACAGTAAATAGTAGCATAAATGAATTTCCTCGGGTAAAAAAGTTTCATCGAATATTTCGAGCATAAAAAAAACGAAATTTTTCCATATTTTAAAAAATAGTGTTAGCCCAAAATTTACAAGATACAAAATTTGTTTATTACTTCATTTCTTTTTCCGAAACAATAAGGTAAATATACATTCACTTTTCTTTAATTTTATTTATTATTTTATCAGATAATGTATTACTTCGAACATTTTCTTCTTCTTTTTATTTTTTTATTTTATCTTATTCTTATTTTTCTTTTTTATCAGATAATATATATTGCATCCATCATTTTTATTCTCTTTTCTTTTTTCTTATTAAATCCTTTCTTAGTTTCTTTTCACCTCATGTATTCCGTTTTGAAATAAATGTTGGTTGGGGCTCTTTCCTAAAAGCACCGACCAACTTAATTATGTATTTAATTACAATAAAGTGGTTTTAAAGTAAGAAAAAAAAGGTATTTCTTACTCATCGTTTCAATTTTAAATAGGATGTTTTCAATTTTAGTTTTTTTTAGTTCTCTATAGATTCAAAATTCTTATTTATTTTATTTTCTATTATAAAGTAAAATGTTAATTAATGAGGTAATAACAACACTGATAACTTATTAATTTGTCATATAATTAAGGAACTCTATAATAGAACAATTTTTGTTAATTGTGTTTTTAAATTATTAGTCTCATGCCTTCAATTGTATTTGAGCATATGATTTTAAAAAAATTGCTCACAAAAAAAAAATACACACGATTATCTTGTCAAACTCTTTAATGACATGATAAGTTAATGAATTATCAACATTATTATGGTATCTTTATTCAACATTGATACTTTATATAGCAAGAACTAAACAAAAAGAATTTAAAGAACTAAAATTAAATTAAAAGAGTAATGATAAAATTGTAGATGCCATCAAGCATTCGATGTCTATCTTTTAATAACTTTTTAGCTAATATTTTACTTTTGATAATTAATATTTTACATGTAAAAAAAAAAAAAAAAAAACTATTTTGAACTTATTGATCTATCCGTTAGTGACTGTTTTCTCTTGTCGTGTTAGTTGTTACATGTGAACTGACGAAAAAGAGAAATATACTCCTCATCTAAAATGGATTAATTAACTATCTATTCTTTTTGTTTTCGAAATACACTATTGATATTTTTTAAGAAATCATATTTATTAATAAAAATTATTTTTTAAAAATATGTATTGTTAAATGATCTTTTTATTTTTAATTTATACTAATATTTAGTAAAATAGTTATTATTTTAAAAGAAATAACACGACACTTGCTTTTTTAATTTTTAAGTGATAAGAAAGTGGAGCCCGTGTGGGCTACCATATGAAGCCCCTTTGATACGAAGCAAAAGACCAAAAAGTCATCAGTTTCTTTGCACAAACTCAAAGTCGTCGATGGAAAAGAATCGCATAAGCTTGAAGACAAATTGTAATTAATTGCGTCTTTACAGAAAAAAAGTTTTATTCTACTGTAAAGCAAAGCAAACTTTCCAAGTATCTGGAAAAACTTTTGTCGGGCTTGTAGATATATATAAAATACAAAGAGTGTTTAAGGTATGTAATTATAATATAAAGGCTTTTATATTATTAAATAATTAAAAAATATTTATTATAAAATTTATTAAATCTTTTATATATATTAGTTATGCTCAGATTAGTATTTTTTAAAATTAAATTAATTTTTTCTCAAGAAAAAAATATAAATATGAACTCATAATTGACATTTTTGTGACAAGGACACATAATTAACATATATACATATATAAGTGAAATTATTTTATAGTACTTATATATAATTAAGATCATAGTTTATTTATGAGTTCAAAACTTTTGTTTATAAAGTTTATGGAAATTTTCATAAGGATAATTTTGTAAAATCATTAATACTCATGATTCAGTTATTTATACAAATTATTATTTGGACATATAAGTTAAACAATTGTAAAGAAACGAGTTATAAACTTTTGGGTCTTTTCTGTGCAATAAACCTGTTGAGATAGTAAATTAACTAGTTTTTTTTTTTTTCTTTTCAAGATTCTTCAAGGTGCGTTTGATAAGCACTACACTATAAGAAATAGAATATTACAGGAGAAATCCTTGAGTTATAGGATACTTTTTTTATTATGTACATTATTTAAAAAATAATGAATAACACGAATAAAATAATATAAATTTTATTAAAATATTTTTAATATTAATTATCTTAATATAAGTTTAATTATTTTATTATATGTTATAAATCTGAAATACATGCCATAAACATAAAATTATTGTAACTAATAGATAATAAAAATTTAAATGCACGAATTCAAATCTAAATATGTTTATGCCGAGAAAATATTAGTGGGAAATGAGAAAAGTTGGAGTATATGTAACTTTTGAATGTTTTTACCGAAAACAAAAATTTATTTCATGATTTTAGTTGAATTTGTTTTTGTGTTGTTGTCATATGTTTAATTTGTGTCCACAATCCTTTTTAAAATCAAATATAAAATAAAAAATTATTTTGTCTGGTATTATAATTTTTAGCAAATTATGAGGATCCTTAGATATTGAGTTTTTAGTTTATTTTATCTTTAAAATGTTTTTTTTTTTTGCAAATTGCTAATAAGATTTAAAAAATATTGATTTTAAATTATTTTCTTAATATATTAAAAAATATTTTTTATTCTTTAAAAAGCATATAATTATTCCTTATTCTAATGCATATGATAGAAAAATATTTTCTTAAAAGAAGTTGTTGCTTCAGTTTAAAAAAAAATGTTCCTTTTACACAGAAAAAAAGAAAAAGTTGTTGCTAACCACCGGCAAAAGAACCCAAATAATACATTTTTAATATAAATTTACTAATTTGAAGCTGTTTGGAAACATATTACAACTTTGGGGCAGTTGGTCACGCCCAATTTGGGCAGGGGTGGTCACGCCAAAATTGGGCTGGAGTGGTCACGCCCAATCTGCGCGTGTTCCACCCCAGGGTGACACGTGGCAATTTAGGTACAGCGCGGTGTTTTGGTAAACTTCGGAAGGTCATAACTTTTGACTGAGATGTCCGATTGAAACGCATAATATGTCAAAACGATCGTTGTTTCGAGGAGAAGTCGCTGGTAAGTTTCGAAGGGGCCTTGGTCAAAATTTTTTCCCAAAAAAGGCCTCTAAGTACTTCAAAATTGCGATTTTGTCTTCCAACCTCCAAAAAATTTCCCGTTTTCTAATTTTTTTTTATTCAACTAGTGAATTGTATAATAACCTAGGCTTTTTATAAAAAAGGGAATAAAAGAAATAAAAATTTAAATTTATAAAATTATGTCACAAAAACTTTAGTGACGGATTTAGCGACAGAATTAGCGACGGATGGAGTCTAACGCCAGGAGCGCCACAGATGCTGGAAGTTGGCGCCAGGAGTGCCAGAGTAGCGCCGAGGCCGCCACAGATGCTGGAAATTGGTCGGTAGCGCCAAAATGGTGCCAGATGCCCTGGATTTTGGCGCCATCAGCACCAGAGTGGCACGATCAGCGCGGTATGTCGGTCAGGCCCAGTATAAAAGGGCAAAAACGCGATTTTTTGAAGAGAAAAACTATTTCTCTTCTTCTCCAGCTCCCCACCTCCATTTCTGAGTGCCCCAAGCTTTCTAGACCTTGTTTCTTTCACCAAACCACTTCCTTAATGCACCAAACTTGCTAGAAATGTGTTGTGAGCTACAATCCTTCACTTAATCCCTTGAAAACCCCTTTAATCTGAGAATCCCTTTCACAAGGGAAATTCCTTGAACTCGAGTTTGGTGAGGAACGGCGTCGATTCACGGACACCCGAGCTAGGGAGAGTGGTCCAGAGGTCTTCCTTACCATTTCTGAGGTAAGAAACTCGAGTTTCTCCGGTTGATTTATGATTTGGGGTTTTTGGTGAATAGTGACCCATTGTTGATAGAGCTAGAATTAGCTCTGGGTCCTTTAGAGAAGTGTGTTTAGAACAGTTTAGTGATGAAGGATTAGCTCTCAGATTGTTGTTTGGTGAACTTTGGTTTTGGCTCTGTTTTATGCATGTGTGGCTTGTGTCTGAGTCACTTGTTGATGTTAAGACATGCAAGAGCCTTGGTATGTGGTTTGATGTGCCTAAGAGACCATGGGAACGGTGTCTTGTGTATGGACTGAACCGTTCAAGCTACGTTGGAATTCTTGAGTAATTGAGCTTGTAGAGCCTAGAGCTCTCTGTGTATGGCTTGTATTGAGTCTGTGGTGACTCTAATGCCATATTTGAGTTGTGATAGACATCTAAGGGTTTATGAGAAGCCTATTGTGTGCTGGACTATGATGAACCATAGGTTAGATGACCTAAAGCTTATGGAAAGGATTGAGGTTCCTTTCATTGTGGCAGTTGAAGACTGCTTGATAAGCTTGTGCTTGATTGTATGATTGAATGGTTTGTGATATGCGTTTGTATGCCTTGTTAGGGCTTGACACCGCGGGTGTCAGTGACACAGGCCATTGCTCAAGGAGTGGAGCTGCAGAGCACGACTTTGCCAAGTAAGCTCAGTGTTCTTTGGAATGATTTCCCTGCTTGGGGGTCACTGTTTTATTAGTTATGTATTTCATGTTGATAATGAACACAATGTTACTGTTCTGATTGGTGATAGTATTGTGTGATGATGAGATGAACACTATGCTAGTGTTCTATGATTGGTGATAAACCTAACACTGTGACTGTGTTAGGAATGATATTGGCTTGCTGATAGGTACATCAGACATATATATATATATATACATATATATATATATATGATAATTAGTGTTAACTAAACACTAGGATAGAGGATGAGATGTATTGGGGTATAAGAGAAATACCCGTGGTATTCTAATGATTGATGAACACTATGATTGTGTTCTGTGATGAATGATAAGCTAACACTGTGATAGTGTTACGCTCTGCACTGATGTTGTATGTTGCTGTGATTTTGAGGAAATGCCTTGATGACATGTTGGTATTGATGTTAGATTGACACGGTGAGAATGTCATGCTTTGTATTGATTATGAGATTAGGTGATAATTCTCTGGCCAGAGAATAGTGGACTATGGACCCCTTGGGAATGTGCCCTTAAGTGGATGATCTTCCTTGGGATAATCCATAGGTGTCCATGTAAACCCTGAGTAGATGTGCCTTTAAGTAGATGATCCTATTTAGGTATTGGGCGGCAAGTCCTGAAGGAATGTGCCCTTAAGTGGATGATCTTCCTTAGGCATGGATAGAGTGAGTCCTGAATAAATGTGCCTTTCAGTAGATGATCCTATTTAGGTACTCAGTGGAAAGTCCTGAGGGAACGTGCCCTTCAGAGGATGATCTTCCTCAGGCATGAACAGAGCGAGTCCTGAGTAGATGTGCCTTTCAGTAGATGATCCTATTCAGGTACTTGGTGGAAAGCCCTGAGGGAATGTGCCCTTCAGTGGATGAGCTCCCTCAGGCAACGTGTGTTGATTGTATATGTTTGTCTTAGGCTGCTATGTGCATGCAGCTTGTCCATGTGAGCCGTGAAGGCTGATTGTATGATGAAATCCTCAGATATTGACTAGTGTCCAGTGAGATTCTGGGGATGTGTACTTGTCAGATGAGCTTCTTAGGCAGAGGCAATAAGTCCTAAGATAAGGTACCTGTCAGATGATCATCCCCAGATGATGGACTAGGTTACGGAGAACCTATCCACGGGATGGGTGTACTCTCAGTCGGTATGATGTGTTACCAATGTGGTTGATATATATATATATATATATATATATATATATATATATATATATAGGACTTAGATGTGATATGAAATGAGAAAGCCTAAATGGCTGATATATGTATATATAGATGAGATGAGGTTTTAGCTCATGGAGCTTGAGAGAGATGCTATTTACTAGACAGGTGGTCTCTCAATACCAGTGATGAGTGCACCGACCCAGTGAGGCGTGCATGAACCATAGTATATGTGGTATATGATAAGAGAGATGAGATAGCTACTGTTAAGCCAAGCTAGTATATTATTGTATGAAAGTGAACCAGGGGGAGGAAAGATCTCTAAGAACCTTGAGTTTACTGAGATTTCTATCTCACCCCTTGTGGGGTTTATGTTGCAGGTGTGTAGAGCACAGAGGATAGATCCTATGGTGAGAAGCACACCAGAGTTGAGCATTAGGAGCTTGCTGACCTGAGTCTGAAAGATTTGAGGCTCTTTGTGGTGTATGTATATTGAGGTAGTTTCTGTCTCCTGTCATATCTATGAAGATATGGTTGATATCTGCCTGGATTTGGTTGTTTTGTTTGTCTTTGTTTATATGGATCAATAAGGGCTAAATGTAGATATGTTTGAGTTTTATCCATGCTGATATTATTGTACCATACATAATGTCTCAAGAAATGTGATCTTTACATGCTTCCGCAGCTTTATTTGCTTTACCATAGAATTTTATGCTATTCTGATATTATAATAATGTTAATACACCGGGTGCACACGGGGTGTTACAAATTGCATGGTATTTTTTGTTTTTTTGTTTACTTCAATTAAGTTCGAGCGCTTTGACATATCGTACGTCTCCATCGGATATTTCCATCAAAAGTTCGACCATTTGAAACATATATTGCTTGTTTTTTTTATTTCTGTAAATTTTATTCAACTAGTAAATTGCATGTTGCTTTTTTTTTTATTACTTCTATTAATTTCGACTGTATTTTATTTTTTTATGTCTCCATCAGACATCCCAGTCAAATTACATGATTCATTATTTACATAAATCAAAATAAAATTTCGCTCTAATTTCATTAAACAAAATTATAATTTTGTTAATTTATTTTCTAAAAAACCATTCAATTTTTTCACCTTAGGGATTCCTTCCTGTTACAATTTGGTTGTATATTTTTATTTAGTTTGTACAATTTAAAATAAGTATTGTACTAGGGTTAGTGATGGTCTTATGTGATTGACAAAATGTTCAAAAATTGTTGTAGAACTGATTTGTATTTTTCTTATTTAAATAAAGTACAGTAAAAAAATAATTAATATAAGTAATAAAAAAATTAAAAAACAATACAGTTTAAAATAAGTATTGTACTAGGGTTAGTGATGGAGGTATACTTTATGTCAAAACGGTTGAAATTAATAGAAATAATTAAAAAAAAAAGCAGCATGCAATTCACTAATTGAATAAAATTGACAGAAATAAAAAAAACAATATAAGTTTCAAATGGTCGAACTTTTGACGGAAATATCCGATGGAGTCGTACGATATGTCAAAACGCTCGAAATTAATTGAAGTAAACAAAAAAACAGAAAATACCATGCAATTCACTAGTTGAATAAAGAAAAAAAATTAGAAAACGGGAAATTTTTTGGAGGTTGGAAGACAAAATCGCAATTTTGAAGCACTTAGAGACCTTTTTTGGGAAAAAATTTTGACCAAGTCCCCTTCGAGACTTACTAGCGGCTTCTCCTCGAAACAACAATCGTTTTGACATATTATGCGCTTCAATCGGACATCTTAGTCGAAAGTTATGATCTTCAGAAGTTTACGGAAATACCGCGCTGTATCTAAATTGCCACATGTCATCCTGGGGTGGAACACGCCCAGATTGGGCGTGACCACTCTAGCCCAATTTGGACATGACCACCCCTGCCCAAATTAAGCGTTATAATATGTTTCTAAGCAGTCCCAAATTAATAAATTTATATTAAAGTTATATTATTTGGGTTCTTTTCTGCTAACCACCATTTCGCTATAAACATTTCAGTATACGTCATAACGTACGAGGTGTCATTTCGACTTCGTGTCGTGGATACCATACCATATGTTGACCCTTTTATTTATTTTACTTTAATACTCTTTAATGTAGTTTTCTTGTCATAACATACAGTCATGCACACCCTAAGTATTCCTTCTACCATTTTGTAAAAAATAAGTATTCCTTATACCCCCAAAAAAAAAACTTTAAGCATTCCTTTCATTTAATTCAAAATATTTATTATTTAATTTCTATTAAAAACTTAGGGAAGAAAATAAATTATTTTATTTAAAAGCCTGGATATAGTATTAATTTAAAAAAGTTATAATGATTCCTATCAATAATATTAAAAAAATTCTAACAAATTCTATATTTCAAGTATTATTCTGTAATTAATTTGAAAACTTTCTGATTAAACGAAAAAAAAAAATCTGTTTTAGATTTTAGTTCTCAAGACAAAAATATCTTATGTTAAAATTAAAATAACTATAACCCAAAGGTGAACTATTATATGAAGAGAAATTAAATTATGGGATGACATCTTTTATTTTATTCTAAATCATTTTACTAATATACTTTATTTAATGAGTTTATATGTTTAATTTAATAATTATCAGTATAAAAATTTATATTGTCAATTCAATAGAAATTACTTTAAATGATGAAACATAAGATTTTAGAATTGGATGTATATATAATCCAAAGTTTTTGATCGTATGACGAAAGAAACTACGGAGGGATATAGAAAGTTAATTTTAATTGGACCTAAATGTTTCGTTTTTTTATATAGTATAGATTGAAGCAAAATAGTGTGAAATTCAAAAAAAAAAATTATAATTTTTAATAAATTTTAACTAATAAAAATTCGTTTGCGTTCAAAATAATATGTTAAAAGAGTTATTGTTGATTGTAACATTTCTCTTTAATAAGAAATTAAAAGCTTGTAACTGAGGAAAAAAAAAAGCTTCTAAAAGAGGAAAGTAACGTGTATGGTGTGGGATGAAAGAGAGAAGTACCGGGCGGGTTTTCTGACTGAGACCTCCATTGATGAAAATAGCTGCAACGGACGATAATAAGTACCCACAACCTATTGCTCGAAATCCTGCAATCAATCATGTCCATTCTTGTTCAGTTATTTCTTTTATAAGTTACAAAAACTCACATATTTTATACAAGAATCTAGTTTAGTTGGTTGAGAAAAGTGTCTGAGTGTTATAAAGTTTTTAATATCATGTTTAATTCTTAAAAAAAAAAGGCAAAACTGGCATATTTTTACATGCAAATCTGAAGCTAATTATATAAAAAGAGCTTCTGCGTTAAAGGGAGAAAAGAAACCCCGAGATTTTGGAAACAAGTGGAAGCGGGTCCAATATAGTGTGTTTGGAGATGTGTTTTCGATTCATTTGTTTTTACATTTTCACATGAAAACGCAGAAGCTGCTATTATTTCTTTTTACATTTTCACATTTTCAGTTCATATGTGGATATATCAATTATTCCAAGACGAGATCCAAACATGCATAAATTTTGTTTCATTGATTTAATTTCCGTTTAAAGGAAAGATACACTGCATGCTAACTTGATGAATATGTAAAAAATAAACACAGAATATTAATTAAACCTTGGAAAGTCTCCCACGGGTATATGATGCCATCGTGGTTCCTGTCGAAGAACGCAACGTGCTTTTGCAGAACGTTTTGATCGTGTGGTATTGGTTTCTCATCAACTGCACATTAAATTCAAGAAAAAAATATTAAAGTGGGTACAAAAAAAAATGTATAGTAACTAAATTACTATCAATAGAACAAAAGGGTCAAAAAAATTTGGTTACCCTCTTGGTTATTATTGCTCTGTTTTGTACTAGAAGACAAGGAAGCCATGGATGTTTGATAGGAAGAGAAAGACGAAAATATGGACAAAGTATAAAAAAGAGAAAGAATGGGGACAAAGAAGGGGTGAAGAACTTTTTTGGTGAATGAATTAGAATTTTGATGATGACATGATGGTGAACATATTCGGCGTGAGAAGCCTTTATATACAAGTTTGGCGAAGCATAGGTTTGGTTAGGAGACAAAGCAACATGAGATACCTTTACCTTCACAACAAAACTAATCGGATCCTAATTCGTTATATTCTCAAATTAATGAGCAATACATATTTTATTTTTAAAATGTGTATTGAAAATCAGATAAAATAACTAAATTGAAAGCTACACAGTGAAGAAGTATATATATATATATATATATATATATATATATATATATATATAAGGATAAAAAGATTAACTTGTGATAAAAGAAATATTTTTTAAATAATTGTGTAGGTTTAAGTGAAATGCATAAATAATGTGTTTTCAAATTTATAATTCAGGAGCAGATACTTTATTAATATACAGGTTTTTATTTAATTTTTTGTGTAGAGTATTTCTATCACCAGGATTAGAGACTAATTTCTAGAGATGTGAAGATTAATTTAAACTCTCTTAATAAATGTTGTGTTAAACATATTTTTATTATTTATAAAGAATTTAATATCTAAGAACTTATATTATTATTCAATAATAAATTATTGTTTGAATTATTTTAAGATAATTATTTTAAAAATCAATAAAATTATATATATGTATATATGATAAATTGTGATTAAATGATTATATAAAAAAATTCAAATTATTCGTGTGTAATCCTTTTTTTCGTTTATAAATGTTGAAAAGTTTGTTTTTAGTCTCTCATTTTATAAAATGTGTCAGTTAATCTCAGTTACTGACTCCGTCAACAAGTAAATGTTGATTTAAGTTTTGGCAATTACAAATCGCTACATATGAATTATAAATTATAAAAGATGGTGATTTTAAACCTCTACAAAAATCACAATCCTCACAGTTTTTATCTTCATTCACGACAACCTCAAAGATAAAAATTGTAACGATGTTGAAGTCTGTGACATTGTGATTTTTATTGTCAATAAAATCGTTACATTTTGTAATTTATAATATGCATGTAACAACATTTTACTGCATGCTAAAACTAAAATCATCGTTAACTTTAGTTGACGGAGTCAGTAATCGAGTTAAATTTTGACACATTTTATAAAATAAGAGACTAAAAATTAATGATTTAAAATAGAAGAAGTAAAAAAAATTAAAATATTTCTAGGAACAAAATATATTTAACTCATAAATGTTTTTCTAAGATTATGTGGACTTTGGAATGGAACTCCTAATCATATATGATAAGTTTGACAAAATATTACAGTTAATTTTTTTAGTTAAAAAGTTTATTTGATTGTTTAGTAAATAAATTTTTTAATAATTTTTTTTATAGTTGGCTAATATTTTTTGACATCCTACTTAAAATAGTATTTTTATAATGTTAATTTTTAATTTTTATATTTTCTCTTTTTTCTCCTTAATATATTTATCACAAATTTTTTTATTATCCTTTTTAAATAAATTATCATTTTATTATTTTTATATCAAATTATACTTTTTATCTATTTCAATAATTAATTTTATCGAATACTTATAATATAATAAAGTAATTTTTAATCTTCTAACTATAAACTTTCAACTAATTTAATAGGTTTCAACTATCTTTTTGACTTTAAGTTAATTTTGTCAAATATAGACCATTATTATGTGTCAAACATATCCCAATATACTTTTCTAGGAAATAATACAGATCCAGTCCAAAAATAAAAGGCAAAAATATAGACTTTTTTCATTCTTACTCTTAATTTATTGTTATTAGCTAAAATTAATAAAAAAAAGGCGATAGGTAATTTAAAATTTAAGTTTGCTTGATTGAAAAGTGGGGTGACGTGATGTGCCAAAACATATTAATCAGAATTAATAAATATTATCACACGAGTAATTCATTATCTAAATTAAAATTATTTTTATTTTTAGTTAAAATAAATTATTTATTTAATATCATTATTATTAGACAAAGTGATATCATGTGTAATAAGATAAAATAAAATACAAGAGGACGAATTTTTATTATATATTAAGAATTATATCATAAATTTGAGTACTTACTTTCAAACAATACAATTTTAAAAGGTTATCTTCTTCGTTGAGTCATATGTTTTCTCATACATTAAGGACACGTTCGGTTCCTTTTTCATCTTTTTAAATATTCGTTTTGTAAAATAAATTACACTACTAAACAATTAATTTCTCATTTGAAAGTTATTAAATTATGAAAATTACTTAAAAAAAAGGTTTTATTTTTTTTTTAAAAAAAAAACATCACACTTGAAAGATGTTTTCTCAACTTGTCCAGTTCTCCCTCAACTCTTTGTTCATGGACTTACACCACTCCCTACAGTTTCAGTAACCTTATATATATATATATATATATATATATATATATATATATATATTATATTTGGAAAACTAAAAACAGATTTTAAAAATAAAAATAAAATACATCCTAAGTATTTCATTTTATTTTTTATTTTTTAAAATTCATCGTAATATTTTTAAACTGATTAATTTCAATATAAATTTTAATATCAAATTTTAAATTAAATCTAGATACACCATTTCAAATTAAATAATATACTTTTAAAGTAAAAAATTGACTTTTACGATTATTACAATCGTATTAAATCTTAACTTCTATTTTAGTTTATCTAAAAAATACTTCTATTTTAGTTTGTACAATGTATAGGGTCAATGACTTTGCTATATATCACATTGAAGAAAAGGTACAGGCAAGAGTTATGGCATGTCTGACTTTGTTAGGCAAGATGTCTCGTATAGTCACGACCAATAGTTGTTAGATCATGACGTGACAATCATTGAAACTTTAAGCAAGGTACAGGAAAGAGTTATGGCATGTCTGACTTTGTTAGGCAAGATGTCTCGTATAGTCACGACCAATAGTTGTTAGATCATGACGTGACAATCATTGGAACTTTAAGCAAGACTCTTAATATTTGAATAGTATCCCTATGACACTTTCACACGACATAAACACTGACACAAACTTGTCTTCTTATTTCTTGACAAAGTATAACATGCTGGAAGCAAATATATTTTCTTACCATTAGACCTTGGATGTAACTGGTCACATATACCTATCTCAACTAGATTTTGACGAGTATTCAAACCCTTATTTTTTTTGCTTTGAATGTTAAGAAACGTGTCAATGACACTATTACAAACATTTTTCTTCACATGCATGACATCAATACAATATCTAACATTTAGATTGGACAAGTATGGAAGATCAAATATTATCGACCTATTCTTCCATATGCAAGTTTTACTTGTCAGCTTCTTTTGGGTCTTTCCAAATATAGTATTGATGTCCTCAACCAGCTTAAGAATTTGTTGACCAATTAAGGGTATCAACGCAATTTCATGCTCTTGACTTTCATTAAAAGCTTTTTTCAATTGCCAGTAAGGGTGATAAGCTTTTGGAAACCGTCGATGTTAAGTGAACACTGTTTTTCTTCCATGTTTCAATTGTACGTAGCTTGTGTCTTCTTTGCAAATAGCGCGCATGCACAATGACCCTTAATACTATATCCACTCAAATTCTCATATGTTGGAAAGTCGTGAATGATACAAAATACCATTGCAGGCAACTTGAATGTCTCATTTCGACTCCCATCAAACACATCAACCCCCTCGTCTCACAACTTTCTCAAGTTTTCATTTCTTGGCTATCTTGGCCCTGATATCATCATAGACAACATCATGTATTTTCGCTTCATGCACAACCAAAGAGGTAAGTTGTAAATTACTAGCAAAATAGGCCACGAACTGTGCTGAGTGCTTAAACTGCCAAAAGGATTCATTCCACCAGTGGTAAGTCCAAGCTTAAGATTTCTTGTCTATATCTCGAAATCCAAATACAAACGATTAATCTTCTTCCACTGGGATGAATCAGTCGGATGGCAGAGCATTCCATAGCATGAACATAACTTGTATATAAAACAAGCAATAGTCAATAATCACATAAAACAGGTTATAAAAGCATTTATAACAAAAAAAGAGCCTGAAAAGAGTATGAAAGACATTCATACCTGTTAAGATGGTCACTAACAATAACAATGGTTTGTCGTGATGAAAGTGCAAACAGGAAAAGGAAAAGTGCCTTCAAATTATAATTACAATTATCCTAATATCAAAAATATATAGTTGCTTTTAGCTCAAGCTAAGTGTTATGCTTGATGAGGGTTATTCTTGTGTAAAAAATTGCAACTTTTTTCATCACTATTAGAGCTACATGAATATTATTTTTTTTCTCATGTGTATTCTCAACAAAGACAATCATATTTGAGAATTTAGACACTTGTCTCTTTTTTGAATATATAAGGAGTTAGTCACAATATCTACTATATGTTTATCTAACTTTTGCGAATAATCAATAGTGAAAATACCAAGCAAATCATGTTCCTTGTAAGAACCTGCATGACACTACATGGTTTTCAGGTCAGGTAAATATGCTAGTAGATTTATCACCATCAATTATTTTTAACAATGTACATGTATATTCCTTTCTCTGAGTATGTCCAAACCTAGGATTTTCAATCATAAACCCGTTTGTTTTAAATCTTGATAGAATTCATTTTGAAGTATTAAATATGATTAAGATGAGATGTCCGTGTACTTAAATTAATCTCAACTTATACATTTTGCATTAAAATCTATGCTACAATGAATAAAATTAACAAAATCCTCCAGGGGATTTGGAAATAATAATAATAATAATAATAATAATAATAATAATAATAATAATAATAATAATAATAATAATAATACAACTATTGGAATTGAAAATATTCCTCCCATATCTACATAACATGTTGTATAGTTGCAATTAATCCCTTTAATTTCTAACTATAGAATTGAATTTCAATCTTTTCTCTTCCAAGAGAAGACATAGTAAGAATGCAATTGCCTCAAAGAAGTACTCTTGTAGATGTTGACTGACAAATTGGGTAGAATAGGAATATAGACTCAGATAAATAAATATCATTATGTTAATTTCTAGAATCGGTAATATGACTTCTTGTATCACTTGGTTGGAATAGCTAAGAGCTTTTGATGATTATGTGATGCCTATTTCTTATGGTTCAATACTAGTGGAAGGAGCTTCTATCCTTTCTCCATGTTCTTCTCCTTGACATTCAGGCCATGTTTTTAATATCTTATAAGATAAGAAGAAAAAGGACCATCTTTTAGTAAGTAGACATTTGAGTAAGGTGTCTTATTGGCAATTGGTGTGGGCTAAAACTAGATCATAGAGAGGAAAATGAGAAGAAGTAGTATCAATTCTATATTAATTATGGTGACTAATACATAGCATCCAAGGACACACAGTTCCCTTTCGTAGCCTCAACAAAAACAAAATACTAGAACATAACAAGATAAGGGAAAGATCCAAAGAGGTGACTAATGCTGTCATATATGCATTATTTGTCCTTTTGTTTCATGTCTACCACTACAAAAATGGGCTTCTACGACAGTTCTTTAATCCATTCAACAATGGTTTTTGAATCGTCTTTCAAGCCAATGTCGTGAATGTAAAATATAGGAACACTTCACACTTAACCAAGAGGGGGGTGAATTGTTTAGGCTTGGTAAATTAAAACTTTTCATAAACAAAATCAGAGTTTTCCCTTAGGATCTTTATCACTTTTGAAACCAAAAATCCTTACTCAATCAAATGATCAGTTCAAGGTATCCAATAGCTCAAAATTGAATTGATAAGCAAAGCAAGACAATCAAGATGGACATAATATAATCAAGAAAGAAATTAAGATCAAAGCACACAAGATTTATACTGGTTCACTTCAAACACTATGAAGCTACATCCAGTTTTCTTCCACTCAACACTAGAATGGAGTTCCACTATTGCAATTTTCTGTTTTTACAAGTAATTACAAAGTCTCTCTTTATCAACCTTAGATAAAGTTCAGAAATCTAAAATACTATTAGATTCTTAGAGACAACCCCACTGAGAACACTACTCAGCACAACCCCTAGAGAAATCCTATCTCTAGTTTACATGCAAGAAACCCAATCACAATAGACAAAGAATTACATCCAAAATCAAAACAAAAATTCCAGAAAGATTAAGGAGAGAAACAACCTGATGATCCAATGATTAACAATGCATATGATGGATTAAACACAGGTTGTATGAACAAATTGAATCAGCTTTCCTTAATCTTGAATGAAATCTTGCTCAAGATTGACTCACAAACTCATGATCAATGTTGTAGCAGAGCAAGCATGTAAAAACACCTTGAAAACACTTAGAAAGGCTCTTAGAACTGGTTTGGCTCAATGGGTATCAATATTCAACGTTCTAAAATCAAGCAAAGTGATTTCATATTTATAATAGAAAAATGTAACAGAAATAATCGATTAAGACGCGCTAAATAATCGATTGTTTTGCTTATGTAATCAATTATTCCAAGACTGTAATCGATTAAAATGTTCATAAGCTTTTCTAGAATTTCTATAACAGAGCAGATAATCGATTATCCTGTCTTGTAATTGATTAAGACAGAGGATCCATGTTTTTCAAAATACACTAAGTAATCGATTATTGGATATGGTAATCGATTAAAGCAGGAGCCATAGCCTTTCTGATTATACTATGTAATGGATTACAACCTATGGTAATCGATTAAAGTAGAGAGTGACTATTTTCAGATAAGCTCGTGTAATCGATTACAATATACTAGTAATCGATTATCCCAACATTTCTTAAAATACATATTTAAGCATGTAATCAATTACTACTTATAGGCAATCGATTAAAAACGTTCAACAAGGCAGTTTGTAAAAAGCAAAGGTAAAATAATCGATTAATTCGATATGTAATCGATTATAATATTCATGAAAGCTTTTCCAGAATAAGTGAAGAACAAAATAATCAATTAATATGATATTGTAATCGATTAAAACAACAAGAAAACCATTTTTCCAAAAACCTTTGAAACAAGTTTAAAACTTAACCATTTCATGAAAGCCTTGTGATTTTATTAAACCATTTTTAAGTTATTTGTGAATTAGAATGAATGCAATGCTTTAGGATCATCATAATTGCTTTTCTCTTACATTTTATCCTAATTAATCTCAAAGTTGTCCTTTGCATGTTTGAAAGCTCAAAACTTGAAACTTGAATCAATCTTTGCATATGCTTCAAGCAGCTCCCCCTGAATTCAACAGTGAAAAGTCAACACTTTCCATGATAGTTTTTAAATGTCTTAGAATCATGCCTTTCTACGTCGGTTCTCGGTAAAACCGTCTTAGAATATATATTTTTTGTTTTAAAAATATTAAAAAAATTGACATTTCTAATACAGTTCTTTCATAAAATCGTCTTAGAAAGTAGTCCTACTTGAAAAACCATCTTAGAAAATGGATTTTCTAAGATGATTTTCTGAGGAATCGTCTTAAAAAGTTTATTTTCTAAGACAATTTTATGAAAGAACTGTCTTAAAAAGTCTGTTTAATTATCTTTTTTCCATGATAAGAGTAGTGTGCTCTATGTTTCCATGTTATGATTCAAGAGAAGAGTAAATAATAAAAGAATCACTTAATAACAACTCCAAAGTCATAAATGTTAATTAATAAATCAAGAGTCCTTATTTTATTCATCACTACATTCAAATGCCAATATTTAAAGTACATCTATCTAGAGATTTAACATTTCAAGCCTAATAAAAAAGTTGTAGACATTCACTACTAAAAAATTAGCTTTTAACATTGTCATTTTAACATCAATTTTATAAAAATCGATGTTAACAAAAATGTGGTGCCATTTTGTAAATAAAATGTCATCGTTAATATTTATTTTATAAAAATCAATGTTAACAGAACGATTTTAACATCGATTTTTAAAAGCCCGATGTTGTCTAATGTTAAAATTCTCATTTCAACATTTTAACATCAATTTAAAAAAAAACCAATGTTAAGAATTTTACAAAACTCCCCTGTAGGCTTATTTCTTGGTATCCTATGTCACTCGAAACCTAAGCCTCATCATTGCCCCTCATTTCTCTCTCACTCTCATTTTTCAGTTTCTCTCTCTTTCCACCTCCACCCTCTCCTTCACCTTCGCCTTGTTGTGAAAGATCTTGTAGTTTGCGTACACGGTGTTGGTCCCGACGGCTTTGGCGAGCTCCAATAGCACCACCTCGGACTTCCTGATGCGCACTACGAGATCGAAACCGGGCGCCTGGAGGTTACTCCATTTTTGATTCCTTTCCATTTCGTTTCTTTCTCTTTCCCTTTGGAACATTTTCTCTATGTGTGTATCGCTAACCATGAACATCTTCAGGCTTAAGTCTCTTCACTCTTCATTTTCTCTCTTTTTCTCTTTTCTCGCAATTCCCCTAAAATTGGGACTATTTTTTTTAATTCTATTTGGTTAACAAATCTTTGATGAGGATAATGGAAACCCATGCTGTTGCCATTTTTACAAGGGATCATGTGTTGGGTGCTCTTCCTTAAGGGCTTGGACGAGATGAATGGTTACAATCTTTACCAAGGGCATTGGTTGCTAGCTTTGTTAAGACTGACAAGGAATTTTAGAGCAGAGATGTGAACTTTAGCTTTTATTTTTGTGTTTTTTTGGGGATAGTCTATTGGGAGGGTCAAAATACAAAACATGAGGATCTAGAATTTAATATTTTCTCTGCTTATTATTGCTTGCATAAGTCCTCATCTGGTTTTGTCTAGAAGAAACTTTTGGAATCACAGCTGCATTCATAATAGTGGATAGGTTTTCTTTCTTTCTTCATAATAGTGGCAGACTAATGTGATTAAGCATTGTTTGATTTATCAATTGTGTCATCCTGTATTTCACAATTGCAGGTAATAGTGGAGCTGGAGAATGGTCAAAAATATGATGGAGATCTCTTGGTTGGTGATAGAGGACTATCTAAGGATCATGATGATGGAGGTCCATTACAAGCCAAAGGTCTAGAAGGAGAGCTTGAAGCACTTCCTTTAATGAGCTTTAAAGGACCCATGACAAGAGCTAGAACCCAAGTCCTTCAAAACCACATCAAAAGTCTTAATTTGTTGTAAAAAGCAAGTGCTGTCTGTAATAATAGATTACAATGTTTCTGTAATCGATTACACAAGCTAGATGTCTGTCTGTCTGTATGTCTGTCTATTTTAATCGATTATGATGTATCTATAATCGATTACCAAGTTTTTCTGTCTGTTGTAATCGATTATGACGTTTCTGTAATCGATTACACAGTGCTGAAACGCTCTGTTTTAATCGATTACGCTTCGTTTTAATCGATTATTTTCATTTAAAATGGTACTGTAGCTTTCCTTTTGTTGTCTTTTTGTAATGGGCTTTGATATTTCTATAAATAGGCCTAAACCTACGTTTTTAGGGGTTTATTAGAGGTCTAGCCCTATAAATACTCAGACTTTGCTATTTTGGGTTAACTTTTGATTAATGAAATTGAGCTTTTGCTTAAATTGAGAGCTTAGCCTCTTGTTGGTTCTTGATTGAGACCAAATTGATTCTTATCAAGGAAGCTTTCCTTGTGGCGAATCCGAATCCTCCTCCGACTTATCGTTCCGATTGGGGATTGTGGCATCATTCTAAATCATTCCTTAATCTTCTCCATTTTTCTAGTTGAATTTCAAACCCTAATTCATGGAGTCTTGAAGATTATAATCCGGAAACGATTCGAGCCCAGCATTCATGTCTTGGTAGTCATTATGTGGTAATCAGAGCTTGATTCCGGAAAGTATTTCGTAAAGATTTCTATCTATGTTATTTTCATTTTCGTTTTTATTTTATTTTTTTTCCAGAAAATGAAAATTGAAAATCATGATTCTTGGTTGTTTGTTGTTCTTTGTGTGTTTCTTGTGTGATTTTTGAGTTTATATTGCAATTGCCTTCATTTCCCCTATGGTTTTGTTGAATTTGGAGTTGTTTTGAATATGAGTTGTTCTTCGTGTTCTTCATGAAACTCATAGCATTGCTGGAAATTTTCTGAGTGTGATTCATAAAATTCTGTCTAGAGAGTTTTGGGCCATTTTTGCAAATATCAAAAGTTTGGATCCTAAAAGATAATTTACGAAGGACCAAAAGGCAATTATTAAAAAGTATTGTGGATCAAAATGAAAATATCAAAAGATATGAGGACCCAAAAGTAAAAAAACTAAGTAAAAAAAAACTGAGTAAAAAAAAGAAAAAAATTATTATTAGCCCTCTCTTAGTGTGTGTTTATTATTATTTAATAACACTTTCTTTTGCATAATTATGGTAGTTTAAACTTAGACAATTTTATTTTTTAGAGAAGAAATATCTTGCATTTTCTATTTCTATAATTGTCTTTCCTTGGCATTCATTTTGAGTTGTGCTTTTCTTGTTGAGCTTTTATTGTTTGTCTTCTAAATTCCAAGGTTTTGTCTTAGAGTTTTCTTTCTTCCTTGACATCTTAAGTTGAGCTTGGATTTGGTTCATTTTTCACTTTGGATATTCATTGAATTAGAATCTTTGGTTAAATTTCAAGAGTTGACAAAGAGTTAGAGAGTGGAAAAAGACAAGAGTGAACATAAGAGGAAAAGTCTTTCAAGTGTGAAACACGAGTGTTGACGAGTGTAAACACTTAGTGAGTGGTGAGGTACATTATTCTTTTGTTTTACTCATCTTTTTTCTTATAGCAATGGTGTCTGATGGCGATAGTGATCCACCTTCACCTAGAACCGCTATGCTAATGACTTCATTGGCTAAGAAAATGGATAGGTTGCAAAGAAATGTTGAAAGAAGGATGGACGCACGTTTTGATGAGATGCAAAAAAGTAATTATGAGTTGAGTGGAAGAATAGATGACATGGAGAGAAGGAGATATCATAGGTCACCTCATTCTTCTCAAGGGAGTGATGATGGCTATGATGATGGTAGAAGGTATAGGCCTATGAGGAATAGGGATGGAATGGAAGATGTTAAATTCAAACTTCCCAAGTTTCTAGGTACTAATGATCCGGAGGCTTACCTTGATTGGGAGATAAAAGTTGACCAAGTTTTTGATTGTCACAATTTTAGTGAAGAAAAGAAAATGAAGTTGGCTAGCTTAGAATTTGAAGGGTATGCCATGGCTTGGTGGAATCAAGTGCAAATGGAAAGAGGAAGATTGAGGAGACATA
>PYAF01001141.1:28593-48186 GCA_007407185.1 Glycine tomentella | reverse complement strand
ACACGCGTGACACTCCAGAACTTGCTTCTTTTATTATTTATTCTCCTCTTTTGACCTGAAATTGCACAATTGGTATTGAAATTAGATTTAAACAATAAAATACTAAACTCAACTAATTCTAAGCTATTTACCTAAGTATTTAATCAAATTCTAACCTAAAACTAGACTAAAAACAAGATGTGTTTGCAACACATCAATTTCACCAAGAACGTGCTGGTGGTGTTGATATCCATAATGGTTGGTAATCTTATTGTGTTTGAAATTTGATATCTGTCAAAGCACAACCTCTGCGGATGTTAAATTTTCTTGGTGCTCCTCTTATAAACAAGGCATACTATTTGAATGAGAAATGCTAACAACATGCTCTCTAACATATTCTTTTAAACACTCTTTATTGGCTGAAATTTATTGGAAATCGTAAAACTTTGTGGGTCTTACTATTTATTTAACGAGTTCCACTTATGATTATATTATAGATAGACTGAACAGAGATACAAACACACTCTAGTCAAAGGCTAGTAGAGTTTGACTTGAAAAGAAAAGAGATTAAAAAGGGAGAACTGAATATTATTGTGTGTTTGCAATACAAGCACCAGTCAATTTTAATGAGAAAGAAGATTAAGAGTTGCCATTGTTCATGGAATGGCTAGAATGGAAACTATGATGGCTTCCACCTACAAGCCATATCTTGGTGTTGGTCTTGGGCCATTAGAGGTAGGGACTTTAGTTTTAAAAATGAGATACTAAAGAATATAGTGAAGGTGACACTGTCCACAAATTCATGGTTGCTTTCATTTGCATTTTTTGACCAAGTTTCGGATACCACATACTGGAATAATTGGAGGAAGGTTTTTTATTAACAAGATGATGCCTTTGATGTTGAACTGGGTATTAGGTGGCAATAGGTAAATGATGAACCCACATTTCTTTGCTTTATAACCTTCATTATGAATTACTGAAGTTGGTATATTTTTGGAGGCATTCTTACTCCACTCCTCATTTAGGATGCATGTTAGAAATCTCTGCAATTTTACTTCCATTATTTACATGAAACTTGGTGCTACTTTGAAGCTCCAAACTTGAAGGCAGACCATTAGGTTGCAGGCTCTCAAACAAAGTATGTTGCTCAAAATACAGTTACTTTTGTACTTTGTTACTAAGAAGAAATGGTAATTGGTCTTTTATTGGTCGTATCTGTTAGATTTTCTTGTGATCTAGTTATTGGGTTTGATTTTTTAACAATGGCATCAGAAAATTGTACGTTTTAACACAGTTCAACTCTTTCTCCCTCAATGGCCACTTGTGTCGCACTTACAATTTTGGAAATGGTGTGAACTTTGGAGGTGGATTTGTGGAGGTAAGTTATTGATTAGTAGTATTTCAGGAAAAAGTGAGATTTTACTATCTTCTAGGAAATGATTTTTATAAACTAGTTTGAAGAAATTTTATGAGTGAGGCTATGTTACTGATCAAAAGGTGGCATAATTTACATGGAACAGGTCTTGGCTGCTACTAAAACTCCAAGAGAGGCTAGGAATAAATGGTTCCAAGGGACAATTGATGCAGTGAGACGATTTATCTGGGTTTTTGAGGTAGGCATTTGAATCCTACATACATATATGCTAAAATTTACCTGTCTAGTACCATAAAATGAATTTGTGTTGATTACCATGCAAGATGCCAAGAACAAGGATATTGAGAACAAATTGATAATTTCTGGTGATCATCTTTGCCAAATGGACTATATGAAGCTTGATGAGGTACAACTAAGATAATTTCTCACATAAGATTACATCATGTATTGTATGTAGTTGATGAGGATTGTGCTTGCAAAACATATTGGGACTAATATCTCATCATGTATCATGTACAACTAATATAATTTCTAAAACTAGTACTAATTGAAAAGGACTGTGCTTGCAGAAACATATTAGGACAAATGCTGATATCACAGTTTCACTTGTGCCTATGGATGAAAGGTATATATATCTATATGCTAAAGAGAAAATAGTATATGCATTAACATTATCAACGAGTTTTACATTGTCAACCAATTAGAAATCGTTTAACCTTATGTCTTTCACTTACAATAAACTTTATTTTAGTTATATATTGCTGTTGAAGTTGATCAATATTAGTTATCTGGCAGCCGTGCATCAAACTACGAGCTAATGAAAATTGATGGAAAGGGACAAATTACCGCGTTTGTGGAAAAACCAGAAGGATCAAATTTGTAGGCAATGGTATTATTGTAGTCTCTTAACTCCCTAACATTTCACACCCCTTTATCTCAATAAATGTGGATTGTGAAGAGCTAATTAATTGTTCCCTTTCATAACTGCAGCATGTTGATACCACTCTTATAGGTTTAACTGCAGAAGAAGCACAGACATATCCTTACATTGCACCCATGGGTGTTTTTGTATTCAAAACTGAGACCCTGCTGAAACTATTAAGATGGAGTTGTCCTTCTTGCAATGACTTTGGATATGAAATTATCCTATCTGCTTTGAGGGACCACAAAGTCCAAGTTAGAGGGAATCCTAACCATGGATTTGAATGTTATTATGCTAATGAAATTAAATTCCTTTATGTTCTTGATGTTTTTTGTTTCTATTTGTATTTTGCAGGCATATATGTTCAGGGACTACTGGAAAGATATTGGAGCTATAAAGTCCTTCTTTGAAGCCAATCTAGAACTAACAAAACAAGTTTGTTTAACTATCCAACAAATTACCTCTACATTTAATTCTTAATTTGAAAGTTTGTTTCAACTAATTTGGTTTCTTTAGTGCAACTGGTTAACCAATAATGAAAGTTAATCATAACCCAATTTAGAAACAAATGGACTCTTTCACTGTTTAGAAGACTTGAAGTAGTATTGAGCCCAAGTTTGTGTTGTTAATCTTGATAGTAACGAATTTGATAAGATTTGGAAATTACAATGTTATTATTACATTTTTTCCCCATTCAACCTCGTTGACAAATTTTGATAACATTTGAGTCAAACAAAGTCCAGTTTGATAACAACGTTTTAGACTGGTGTCTCATTTTTCTCATCCCACGCACTGCACTTCTTTATAAAAGTATAAAACCACAATCCAAATCCACTTGAAATCTGCATAGCTGCTCATAGATTACTCTCATCACGTCACCTTATCTTTTCTTTAGTTCTCACTCTAGAGATATAAATTTAAATTGGGAGTAATTAAAATAATATTAAAATCATGTTATCTTGCAAAATAATTCTTAAAAAATTTATCATCTAAATAAATATTCAAATTTATGATATGAGATTCGATAACTTCATATTCCTTGTATTTTTTTTTTTATTAAACATATCATTTTTCTTTTAAAATTGTTTTTTTCATTTCCAACTAAAAAAATGAATAATTGTATCTTTAATAACAATCACTACTACAAATAGGCCCTTTAACGACACACATGCTACGACGGTTCTTTAATAACCGTCTTCTTATGTGAGGCGGTGGCATTTTTGCAATTAAATCGAAGTTTACAATGACGGTTTTCAAAAGCCCGTCGTGGAAGGGGATCAAAGAAGACGGTCTTTCAAGAACCGTCGTCGTTTTGGCCACATACAAAGACGGTTTTTAAAAAACCGTCTTTGTTTTATTTGTAATTTCAATTAAAAAAATAAAATTAAACATTGCTATTCAAAGGAAAAATGCGCGTTCCCTAGCCCTTTCTCTTTCACAACTCCCTCTCTTATGCCCTAGCCCCTTCTCTTTCAGACCAGTCACTCCCTCTCTCTTTCTCTCTCGTTGTCACGACTCACTCATTCTCTTGTGCCCTAGCCCCATTCGGTGTTGCTAAAGCTGTCCGTGTGCTCAATTTAAGAATGCGTATTTACTCGAAGGTCTCTCACTCTCAGTGAAGGTAGCAATGTGTTGCTCTCTCACAGTACTATGAGCTTTGAGCTTTGAGTCTTGGGGAAGAGAAAGCAGAGACAATAATGGCTTTTACTTCTTCTTCTTGTTCTCTTGCTACTCAGTTTCTCCCTCCTTCTAGAAAGCTTTATGTATTCCCTTTTCACTCGACGAACTGCACACATTTCTCATTCCCGGCTGTTGTGACTCCAAGACAACAACCACTGTTGTTGTTTTCTTCAACCTCAACTTGCTTAGCAGCGGCGGCGGCGTCAAACTCAAACAACACTTGGAATTTTCCAACAACAACAACAACAAACTAGCTTCTTCGAAAGAGAAGGAAGTGGAAGTGGAAGTGGAGGAGGAGTTGCCATGGATTCAGGAAAAGGCTTTGGACCTGGTCGAGTTCACGGGCTCCGTTACCCAAGCCATTCTCGGGCCAAGAGTGGGTCCCACCTCCTTGGCTTGGATTCTCGCTATTCCTCTTACATATGCTGCCCTTACTTTCGTCATTGCCTTTGTCAAGACCATCAAGAAATTCTCTTCTCCCAAAGCAAAACGCCGCAGATAGGACGCTCCCTCCCTCATTCAATATTCCAACAATTTATCTTATCAAAACATTGTTGACTTGCCCTTCATTTCCAGGTTAGTAAAAATGCCATGCTATGCAAGTCTCTGGATGATTTATTTGAAAAAGGAAGATATCAAGTTAAGCTTGATGCTCTCAAGCAAATTGAGAATAAGGTCATCTTGTACACATTCCATTAAGCATTACTTATAATCCCTGAATCCATGCTTCATTGCAGTTGCTATTATATTTTACTTTACAAAATTAATATGAACGATGATCCATCTGGTTGACCGTAATTGCAGTTCTTGTAATCTACAAAAATGACAGTTGATAATTTATCCTGGTAACATCATAGACTAACGGTTAGGTTTGGAGTTTTTCCATGTAAAGGACCTCACCATCTGTCTTGGTCAGGAAATATTTCTTAGCCTTCCATTTGTTTGCTGGGAAAAATGTCATGGAGAAAACAGTTTCTGTTTGCTGGCTTTCATACTTTTTTGTGCTTGTGCATTTGTCATATGATTTTAAGTAACAACTTTATATTCATATTCAGACAGGTTTTGATTTGGAAGAAATATTGCGCAAGTATATCCGGTATGCTCTGAATGAGAAACCATTCAATCTTGACATGGTAGCTGATTTAATTCAGCTAAGGAAAGCTTCTATGTTAAATGATTCACAAGTTGCTAAGATCACGACGAATTGTGCGAGACAAAGGTAATGTATTTTGAATATTGGACTAGATGGTTAGTTGATCATTCCTAGTGCATGGTTGTATTGTATCTTATAACCAAGGTCTAGGAAAAGTAATCCACATTCTGATGAACTGTGAAATAAATATTTTTCTCTGGCTTGTTCTGTATATTTGCAAGGGTTTAGTATTTGGGTCCATGATGTCAAATTCAAATAGTTTTGTTTTTCAAATATATATACAATGGTGGCATGTTTGTTTGAACCTGTGACCTCCAGCCACTATAAACTAACCAAACCACTCACCACTAACCCAAGCACAATGGCTTAGTTCAATGGTTTTTAAATGCGAGAATTGTAAAACAATCACTATTCCTAAATGTCTTAATCCCCTTCCAGTCTTTCTGCTGTAATTGTTGTTACTTGAAAAATAGTTTAATATATAGGTGACCTGGCCATAAATTAACCGAGGCAAATATATTTGAATTTTCTTTGGCTTAATAGGAAAAAATAAGTTAATGGAGTAAGAAAATGTACATTGTGCAATAAATAGGAAGGGGCCCTTGTCTTTAGGGTGATGCTGCTAGCATCAATCATAGAAGAGTTGAGGCTATTTTATTAAGGGCCCAAGATCATATGAAGGTCCAGCCAACAAAAGAAGAAAAGTGTCAAAGTACAGTTTGAGGAAGGAGATTGAGTGCTCCTCCAGTTACATCCTAATTGGATGTAAACCTTGGCGAGAAAAAGGTTTGAGAAGTTGGGTCCATAGTACTATGGCCCTTATCAAATTAAAAAAAAGGGTGCATTAACTTACAAATTATTGCTGCCAACAACATGCTCAATTCACCCAGTTTTCCATGCATAATTATTTAAGAGAGTTTTTGCCCCTTCCTCAGTGGTTCAACCTCTTCCTTCATTGATAGACAACATGGAATTACAAGTCACCCTGAATCTGTCCTAGTCGCCCATAATAATGCTTTAGGAAAAGTACAGATGCCCACTTGTGATGATTCTTAGGAATTGTTCAGTATCATACATCAGCAATTCCCAGAATTATTAACTTAGTCATCAATATATTAGCACTGGCATAAAGAAGTTCTTAGTTAGATATTTTGGTGTTGTAGAGAACAAAAAATAGAATAAAAACCCCAGGTCACACTAGTCCCTAAAATGCAAGCTGTATCACGTGGTGAGGCTCATTGGTTCTAGATATTTTTTTTAATGGTAACATATTAATGTAGATATTTGTCAGTTGTACCATCTTTTCAATAATCAGTTTATGAACTTGAGTAGGTTGTCGTTGCATATGGTGCTGAAAGTGATAGAAGTCTTGGTATTCCAGGGGAGGTAAGCTTGATCTATTAAGCGCTTTTCCTTAATTTGCTAGAATTTTTGGTGTTTCATTGGTTTTGCCTATGGTGTAAGCAATGGCTTAATGTTCTTTTATTTTGTGATGGCTATGCATTAACTGATAGTTTGAGTTGCTCTTGTTTCAATTCTTTTAATATTCCTTTCCTTCTCAGAACTTGAAAGGGATACATTCAGCTAGAGAGTTTGTTTGGTGGTATAATGGGCACCCAGATAGGCGAAATCTTGAGCCAGACCTAAAGAGCAATGAGACAGGAGAGCCTTTGGCTCTTAAAATTCTTGACAAGGAGAAGGTGCTAAAGCTCAAGATGGTTGAGTAGCTACTTGTTCATTCATTTTCAAAATACATTAATTGCTTGCATTATGCTCTTATGTATGTATATATGTGTGAATATGTGTGACTGTGTTAGCAACTACTTGATTTTGTGTTTTTTGTACTTTCTAAATCATTTGGATGTGGTGATTGTTTAGGGATTGTACTCTACTTACATGCACAACCAAAGGAAATGCAAGTATAAGGTCAATTGAACTTGCTGATTCATTTGGATGATGGTATTTTGTTAGTGCTCATCTAACACCTATGTTTGTAACTTTCTTTTCATTCCTTTAATAATGTATCTTCGTTTGCTGCTAGAATGTGCCTTTAATAATGTATCTAGTTCACTATTCCTGCATGTATAGAAACACAACAGGTTACAAGGAAAGGGATGGTAAGTACAAGAATAAACACACAAGCAGAATATTCTAATATAGGAGGGAATAGTACCATCAACTGGTTAATCTATAAATCTTAAATGATTTGATTGAGCACAAGAATGAATATTGTTCAGAGGTAAAGAAAGATGTTTGTTGTCAAAAGGAGCTTTAAATTTTAGTGCATTTTGTTTCTGTGTATGGAATAGGCTTATGTGCAGCATTATTCATAAGTTTACTCTCTAAAAAATAAATTCTAAAACTGCTTGCTACTCATTCTGGTTTTATAGATTTTAGATATGTGCAAGCCTATAAAAACTAATTTCTAAAACTTGCTGCAAGCTTAAACAGAATATGAAGTATGTTCTGCAGCAATTGGAGTTTGGCTAGTTGTGTGGCATCTGATTGTAGCCTTAAAGCATTATTAGTGTCCCAAGTGTTTGTGAGATTACTCACAATGTTTGTAGCAGCAAGCAACTGTTGGAGATTGGATAGAAGATTAAGGTGATCTGATCTTGGACGATGAGTCATCGGATCTAACCCCATTTGCAGAAGCTTTTTCTTTAAATGAGTGTTCCAGACATTCTTAATTTCATTATCAGTCCTACCTGGCAGATGACCTGCTATAGCAGACCACCTAATATTGTAAATAAAGCATATACAAATCAAAAATCATTTTATTTATATAGTACGGTATTAGTATTATGAAAAATATTAAGCTTGCCATTTAGGAATGAAGTCGAATGAATATAGTAACTTACTTATTCCCAAGAACTGCATGTAAATTGATGATGAGTTGCTCTTCTTCCTCAGAGAATTTTCCTCTTTTGATATCAGGCCTCAAATAGTTAGACCACCTTAGCCTGCAACTCTTCCCACACCTGTTCAACCCTGAAATCAAAATAAATAACTGCTTTTAAATCAAAATACCAAATGGATGAAAATCCAGCAATGAACATGAACATGAAAATACAATGTGAGCTTGATGTGCTAAAGAAAAATAAAAATAATATAAGAGCACAACCCTTTTACTTTCCATGAAATATTTGGTACACTAGCTTTAAAGTTTCATCAGAAGTTCATCAATTACTTGACCAAATCCACTCACATTGGCATAATGGTTGATCAAGTTTCATTGATCTAAACTTTGAAGAAACAGAGATTAGTGGTAGATTTAGATCAGTGATATCATAGCTTGGTGGTTAATGTTTCATTTCCAAACTTACTAAGTTTGTCCATGCTTGAGGTTTTGTGAACATTAACTTGTATTGTACTGGTCTGAGTTGCTCTATGCCATTATTTTTTCCAATTTCAGCATTTGGAGAAGACATCTTGGAAGAGGAACAACAAGAATCTCGGTTGGGAAGAAGCCCATCAAGGTTTGCTTTCTTTTTGCATTATCTTAAACAAATGTCTAATCTATATTAATCTTATTCTTTAAAAAATCATTTTCATTTGTATATATTTTGTGAATTTATTCTCTGAAGTAGTTAGAAATTATTATTATTTTGGTGGAAACAGAGAGAATACATTAAGTTGATTTCATAAAATAAATAACAGATCATTAATTGGTTGATTGGAAGTGGATCTTAATGACCCTTAACATGTACAGAGTAAATATTTAATGACTGTTTTGGACCAAAGTGTGAGGCTTCTATACGAGTTTATTCCCCCTCCTGTCCTGTCCTGTCTCAAGAGTTTCACAAACTGAGTCTAGTGCTCAGTATAGGAAGTTGATAATTAATACTGCATGAACTTGGATTGGTATCAGACTAAAAATTTATGTATTTTCAAGTTATGTTTGGGTCCAATAATACCAGCATTTATGCACTGAATGCCTTTAAAAAGAATCCGATATTCTTCCAAACACCGCCAGCAGACCCAACCCTGCATGAAAGATGGGTTTTTACATCTGGTAGTTGGCCAATGTCAAAACCTAATTGAAGGATTTTTCAAGAAGGAAAAGACTTCTACCTATTTATAAATCAAACCCAAACATGTAATTATTTCCTTCTGACAAATTTGTGTGATGTACATGTTTAGGTTATACTTTCTCCAATTGATTCTGTAGTAGATACTTACCGTGCATTGCTACTTGAGGGTACACCCATGGAATTTCAACGAATCCTGGAGCTTAAGGTTATAATTAGCTATTTTTTGCTAGTTCTATCAAAATCTCTAGTTGGTTCATTACTAGTTGTTGCATCATTTGTTTGTTCTGAACCTCTGATTCTTGAAATACAGTATGCCTACGAACTTATTGAATATAAAATAAATTTTTATGGTTAAGTTCATGATTAATAAAATTACTAAGTTCATTACGATTTGGCTCATTAATTCAACCCGAACAATCATAGGCAAATGGGCCACCCTCTTAAGAAAGGAGAAATGTTCATATTTGCAAACATAAGGATCTTACAAAGAAGCACTATGAAGAATCAATTTGTGAAAATTAGTAATTCTTAATAAATCTGTCCCTATAGCAGTTCAAGGTTAACTAATGCAATAGCACATTACATCTTCAGTAAGTAATCTGATAGGAACCTGGTATCTCGTTTCAGAAAGTAGTAGTAATCCCAAATTACAAAGGTAGAATCATAAAACGAAAAATGAGAAGATACAGTAGCTCTTCGAGGATTTGTTAGTCTCTCTTCCTAAATTCATATACTTAAACTTCTCTCTTACTCTATCTTTGCTTATATCCTTATTAATTTCCTCCTTTTCTTTCTACTCCCTTAGCCACGTGAGCAAGTTGTTACATGCTGAATTCCCCCACCATGTTTTGCTGGCTGTTTTGGGCCTCCAATCTTTTCTCCTCCCTATTCTATTCCTCCTAGGTACATTTAGTAACTACGTCATCTAAACTAAACTATTTGTGAACCTTGCCGTAGTAAGTCTTATTAGTGCATGGATTATATGCAGATACGGATACTGAACAATTGAGATTAAGGAGGAGCATGCTAATATATATATATATATATATTCAAATAACTACAATTAATTAAATTAGTTAATATTCATTAATGGTTGATGCATCACTTATGGATGCTATCACATGATGCTAATTGTTTTTTGGTTTTTGACATGCAATTAAATGCATGATTTGTAAATTTCTCTTCATGTTTGGAGGATTTATGTATGAGTTGTTCTTCAGGGTCTGAAAAAAGCTGACCAACAAAGCATTCTTGATGACTTCAACAAACGTGGGCATCACACAATTGAATCTTGCTATACCTCACAATATGACCAACATTTGTCGGCTGTTGTTGGTCTTCCACTTGGTGATCCATCACTGAAAACTCCAGCTGCTATCATGTACAATATATTAAGTGAAGAAGAGGTACTAGCAACATAAAGTATTTCCCCATTTTCAATTCCTTTCACCTTCTTTGTCATTAATCTGAAAAAAAAAAGTCTGGTTTTCTGCTACACCTGTTGAGGTGATGCTTATTTTTTGCATGGCTGTAGGAGTCGGCTTGCCAGATAGTGAAATCAATTGGAGAGAAATATATTCGTCTATAATTTGCTTTTGAAGGACTTGGATGGGTGGAAAAAAAGTAAAGGCATATCTTCTATGTTACTTTGTAATTTGATAATATTTCACATATAATTATACAATTTTTACTTTTTGTAAATTCATTTTTGCAATATATGATTTCATTATTCTTATATGATTCCATTAGTCTTTGTTTATGTTGAATGAGTTGTATATGTATTAGTTGATTAGTGTTTCCAGGCTGTTGAATTTTTTTTTTTTTATTTATTTATTATAGAATGAAATTATGACAAATGTGGTGTATTTCTTAAATTTATTAGGTAGTAATAATACAAATAAATTTCAATTTCCGTAGACATTAAAAAAAAATAGGGAAACAAAGACAGTTTTCGTGAAAACCGTCTTTGAATGGTGGCCTACAAAGATGATTTTACGAAAACCGTCTTCTTATTCTTTCTTTTAAATTAAAAAAAATTAAAATGCAGGGAAACAAAGACGGTTTTCGTAGAAACTGTCTTTGAATGTTGGCCTACAAAGACGGTTTTACGAAAACCATCTTCTTATCCTTTCTTTTAAATTAAAAAAAATTAAAATGCAGGGAAACAAAGACGGTTTTCGTAGAAACCGTCTTTGAATGGTGGCCTACAAAGATGGTTTTGGGAAAACCGTCTTCTTTTCATTTAATTTAAATTAAAAAAATTAAAATAAAGGGAAACAAAGACGATTTTGGTAAAAACCGTCTTCGAATGGTGGCATACGAAGACGGTTTTCTTATCAATTATTTTAAATTAAAAAAAATTAAAATGAAGGGAAACAAAGACGGTTTTTGTAAAAACCGTCTTTGAATGGTGGCCTACAAAGACGGTTTTGGGAAAACCGTCTTCTTTTCATTTAATTTAAAATAAAAAAATTTCAAATAAAGGGAAACAAAGACGATTTTGGTAAAAATCGTCTTTGAATGGTGGCCTACGAAGACGATTTTCGGAAAACCGTCTTCTTTTCATTTATTTTAAAATAAAAAAAATTTAAAATGAAGGGAAACAAAGACGGTTACTGAAAAACCGTCTTTGAAAGTGCACAAACAAAGACGGTTTTTGCGAGAACCGTCTTTGTATCTATTTTAAAAAAAATAAAATAAAAATTTACAAAGACGGTTTTTAGAACCGTCGTCGAAAGTGCCAACTTACAACGATACCCGCAACAAAGACGGTTCTAGAACCGTCGTCGTTTGGGTTCTAGAACTGTCGTCGTTTCCCCCGTCTGTAGTAGTGAATAATGATAATTTAAAAAAAAGTCAACCAATAATTGAGTTAGAATTAATTAAATTCCTACCTATATTGTCTTTTAACTTTTATGTATTAAGTCCCTAAATTTTACTGTACGTTAAGAGTTAAGCAGCCAATATTGATGGTTAGTGGAATTCCATGTCATTTATGAAAAACAATAGGAATACCCGTAATAATCAAGAGGCGGGGGTGAATTAGTTTAAACGTTGCTATTATTTTTTTTTCTTAGAAAATCAGATTTATAGGATCTTAATTGCAATAAAACCAAGAATACTTCAAATCAATCAAACCACTCAACCCAAAAAAACAATTGCTAAAAACAGAACTTGTTGGGTAATGAAAATAACTTAAAGAATCAATGATCAAGATAACAAGAGATTAAGGAATAGAAAATAACACAAGAATTTATACTGGTTCACTTCTCAAGAGAAGTTACATCCAATTTCTTCTAATCTACACTAGATTAGAGTTCAACTATTATCAATTTTTGTTCTTACAAGCTTTACAACAATCACTCTTTATGAAACCTAGATAAAAACAGAAATCTTAAACCTTATTAGATTCCTAATGATCAAGACATAGAGAACCCTTCTTTACTCTTCCCTCTAAAGAAACTCACTCTAGAAAAAGCTTAAAGAACCCTTTACAATAATTTCAAACTATTAAGAATACAAAAACGAATTTACAACATGAGATAATGGAGTGAGACAAGCTGATGATCCAATGAATACGAATGAATATGGTTTACCAATCAGAGTTGAAATGCAGAAATCAAATTCAAAACTTTTCTCTCCAAAACTTGTTTGAAAATCTTGCCCAAGAAATCTTTCAAAACAACATGAAAATTAAAGAGTGGAACAAGAACTTTGCTAACTCAGAAAATCCTTTCTAACTTTGAGAAGGCTTGTATAGGCTCAGAAAAATTGAAGTCTGTAAGTTAAGTTTTCAGACAAGCCTTCAATCTATTTATAACAAACTTTTTATAATAGAATGTAATCGATTAAAGTGCCAAGTAATCGATTAAATTATCAAATAATCGATTAAAATGTTCTTAGCACAACCTGGGAAAATGCAACGAGCAAGTTAATCGATTAAAGTAGACAGGTTTAGTTTTGAAACATACTTGTGAAATCAATTACGTATTGTGGTAATCGATTAAAGCTAACGGGTTTAGTTTTGAAACAAGCTTGTGTAATCGATTACAATATGTGCTAATCGATTAAAGCAAGCGAACACAATTCTAGAATATACTTATGTAATCGATTACAAAATGTGGTAATCGATTAAGTCATTCAAGCACATATAAAAAATGAACTTCAGTAATCGATTATGATTCATGGTAATCGATTAAAACAAGAAAACATGATTTTCATTTTGTGCTATGTAATCGATTACAACAACATGGTAATCGATTAAAATGTTCTTCATGGCTTTTCCAGAATAAAATAGAAGCTTGTGATCGATTAAATTGTTGTGTAATTGATTAAAGCAGTGAGATTTCGTTTTTCCAAAAACTTAAACATGAGAAGTTAGTTTCTTTTGAAAACATGAATAGCTTTAATGCTTTAATGAAATCATATATGCAAGTTTAATGATTATGCTCATGCAATGCAAGGATCATAATATTAGCCTCTCATACACTTGATCAAATTAAAAATTCCTTGGCATGTGGAAATCTCAAAACTTTCTTCTAAGACACCAGCTTCTTCTTTAGCTTCATCTTTTTGCTACTACCCGATATTCAACAATCTCTCCCTTTTTGGCTTTGAGCATGCCAGATATTGATTGAACATTTGTTTAGCTTTTAAGTGCTTTGAGGGATGAATGATAGGAGACTCATACTTGTTAACCTGAAATAAACATTAATCATTTTCTTTCATTTATTTTTGCTCCCCCTGACTTAGGTAATTTTAGTTAGTTAAAAAACTAGAGCAAAACAAAGGAACTTCCCTTTCTTAGTTATCAATCAGTTCAATCAATTATTTCTCCCCCTATTTGACTTATCAAAGACAAAAGGTTGCAACTCAAACAATGAGAAATAGAAACTGAAATATCATTAATGAAAAGGGAAATAGTGCAGTGCATTAATCAAGTGAACTTAACAAGAAAATAGAAAAATAGAAACATAACATAACCGGAATAAGAAAGCAGACATAAACACAACAAGCTTCTTAATCTAAAGTTCATCAAATCCATGAAGAACCATTCTAGCCTCCATGTTTTCCAGCCTAGATTGAATATCTTCTAAGGCTGAATTAGTCTCAGCCCTGTGCTCATGGTGGAGAGACATTAAGGCATCCATCTTTTGAATCATGATAGACTCAAATGGAGAATATTGTTGAGGTGCAGGTTCTCCTTAAACTTCTTTTCCCCCTTCAGCAGCACCTCCTTCACCTCCAGCTTAAAGTTGCTGTCCAGCCATTTGCCATATATTGGCTAATTTTATCAAGCCAAGCTTGTTCAAATGCTTTTCCTTGATAAGGTTGATGGAATTAGAGGTGAGATCAACCACCTCATCTGTTACATCTATCTGAAAATAATTTATAAACCTAGATACAAGAACAACATAAGGAAAATTATATGTAATCAGCCTATTGGATTTCACCATTATTTCTATAAAAACCATAACCCAATTGATATGAGTAGAGGTCTTCAAGCCATAAACAAGTTGCAAATCATCATCTGTGATTTGAGCATGATTGGTAGACCTAGGGGTAAGAATGTATGTTATGATGTAATGAAGCAACCTATCCTCCCTGTCAGGTTTCTCACACCAAGTCTTGTCTTCAACCTTGCTTGTGGGTCTTGAAGCATATCTTTGTAAGTTTCAATCTTGTTGTAGCCCCTTATTTCTTCATTGAATCTCCTTACACCAGCAAAGGAGATTCCTACAACAACTTCCCATACTTCATCATTTATGACCATGGGAACCCCTTTTACTCGGGAATGAATTACCCCATCCATGCCAGCCTTTGCACAGGTGAAAAATACCTTTACTAACTTAGGGTAAAAAGTACCCTTGAGTTCAACAAACTTTTTCAGCCCTTGAGCCTCTAGCAAAGCAGGGAATTGAAATCCCTCTTAGATGAACCAATCAAGGTCAAGGTAGTTGGGAGGCATAACAAGTTTTGTAGCATTGAATTGCATATAGGTCATTCTATGCTTTTCCCAGTGAACCATAGATTTAATCGATTTCCAGTAGAACTGGTTGATTCACCAACCTTTCTTTTGCTGGTTTTCACTCTCTTAGATGTAAACATGGAAGATTTAGAGGGTAGGGATTAATGGGTAGTGACTGAGAAAGAGAAAATGGAAGAGAAGAACTTCAGAAAATACAAAGCAAAAGACTTGGATGAGTGCGAGTGATTCTTCATCAAGGCTGAATTTATAACCAATATTTTGAGTTCAAATTTGAATTTTAAACGTTGGAGCAGTTCTCTCACGTATCTAGGCCATAACTACTAAGTGACAGATTCAAATTTTGAATTTAAATTGAGATATGATTGTTTATATCTCCAAAAAATCTACAGAGATTTGAGGACGACCATATGTAATCGATTATGAGCTTATGGAATCTATTATTTCATTCTTAACAATGACAGTTTATAACAGTGTAATTGATTATCCCGTGCAGTAATCGATTATTACAGGAAATATTTGAATCAAAAAAAGTTTTGTTTGAATAGTAATCGATTATTTCGATAAGTAATCGACTATTTTAGAGAGAATTAAGATTGATAATTCAATTTTGATGGACAATTACATGACATAGAAAATGACTCTGAATATAGCATAAACTTCAAATAATCGATTGTCTAGTGATGTAATCGATTATTACAGAGCATTTTTCAGAATGAATAGGAATTATGCAGCCAATTTTGAATTTTGAAGCACATGTGATGATTAGTCAAGTAAGATGCAATTTCAAATAGATAAGCACATAACAAGCATGCTAGAAAATGTTAGACTCATTAAGGATACCTAGCATGTTTCTAAGAGTATAAAATCTATCTCTATCCAAAGGTTTAGTGAAAATATCAGCCAATTGATTATATATATCAATGAACTCAATTTTGATATTACCTTTTTGAATGTGATCTCTTAGGAAATGATGTCTTATCTCAATGTGCTTGGTCCTTGAGTGCATTATTGGATTCTTGGATGTGTTGATGGCACTTGTGTTATCACATAGCAAGGGAATTTCTTTTAATTTTACACCAAAGTCTTGTAGTTGTTGCTTCAACCAAAGACTTTGAGACAACAACTTCCAGCAGAGATGTACTCAGCTTCAATAGTTGATAGAGCAACACAAGATTACTTTTTGCATTGCCATGAGATTAGTGAGCTGCCAGGTAGATGGCAAGTTCCACTAGTACATTTTTTATCCAATTTGCACCCTGCAAAGTCAGAATTAGAATATCCAATTAAGTTGAGTAATGCACCTTTGGGATACCATAGACCAACTCTTGGCTTTGATTTGAGATATTTGATGATTCTTTTGACTACTGTGAGGTGTGACTCTCCGGGATTTGCTTGATATCTTGCTCACAAACACACACTCAACATGATATTAGGTCTACTTGCAGTCAAATATAGTAAGGATCCAATCATTCCTCTGTGTTTTGGCTCATCAACCTTCTTCCATTTTTCATCTAAATCAAGATAGGTTGATGTTGCCATTTGAGTTGTAGCATCCTTACTTTTCTTCATTTCAAACTTCTTGATCACTTCAAGGAAGTATTTGGTTTAAGTTAGAAATGTCCCAATCTTCATTTGCTTCACTTGAAGTTCAACAAAAAATGTTAATTCTCCCATCATAGACATCTCAAACTCATTCTGCATAGAGATAGAAAATTCTTTGCACAAGGATTGATTAGTTAACCAAAAATTATATCATCAACATATACTTGAAGCAATAAGATATCATTGCTTTGCCTTTTGATGAACAAGGTTTTATCAACATGTCCTCTCATGAAAGATTGATCAAGCATAAATTTGCTCAATCTCTCATACCAAGACCTTGGAGCTTATTTCAAACCATAAAAGAGTTTTCTTAAGTTTGAAAACATGGTTTAGATATTTGAAATCTGCAAAACCAGGAGGTTGCTCCACATAGATTTCCTCCTCAATATATCCATTTAAGAAAGCACTTTTAACATCCATTTGAAACTGTTTAAAATCCATCAAACATGCATATGCAAGTAGCAACCTAATGGCTTCTAACCTTGCTACTGGAGCATAGGTCTCCTCATAGTCAATGCCTTCCTCTTGGTTGTAACCTTTTGCAACCAATCTAGCTTTGTTTCTGACTATGATACCACTTTCATTAAGTTTGTTTCTAAAAATCCATTTAGTGCCAATAGGTTTGAGAGAAGAAGGTTTAGGAACAAGTTCCCAAACTTAATTTCTCTTAAATTGATTCAGTTCTTCATGCATGGCATACATCCAATGTTCATCAAGTAAGGCTTGATCAATGCTCTTAGGTTCTATTTGTGAAACAAAAGCCATATTACAACAGAGATTTCTCAATAAAGATCTAGTGGATACTCCCTTTGTAACTTCACCAATTATATTGTCAAGGGATAGATCTTTTGTAGTTCTCCAGTCTTTTGACTTTTGGACTGGTGTTGATGGTTTTATTTCAGCAATTGGTTCTTCCTTGTAACTCCCCCTCAATCATCAGGGTCATTACCAAGCATAAACAGCAAATACACATATAATCATCAGAGTTTAAGCAGTTTGGAAGCATAAACTAAGAGTGACATCATCAAAGGTCACTATCATACACTATACATATAATATGGTGAATGTACATATAAACTGTGTTTAGGTACAAAACTGTACAAATACATCCCCTCAGGGTACAACAAAATAAACCAAAGGCAGAATACAAAAGTATCAGAGCCACGATGCTCAAGTCATCTATGCCTAAGGTTTCTCAAAGTACAATTATCCCTGCACAGGCTTCTTGCCTTGGGATCTATCAGCTCCTCCTGAGGATTCACTGCAAAACATATGCCCCACACAAGGGGTGAGATATAAAATCCCAGTAAACTCAGGGCCCTTGAAGGTATTTCCTTCCCCTGGTTCACTTTCATACACATATACATGAAAATAGCATATCAAAACAACCCACATCAACATTAAAGCATCATTAAATCAATCATCATCAATATGTGTTCATCTGACCACAATCAGTGAATCACTCATAACTCATGCACCATCAATGCACATCTACCTGACTACAATCAGGCTAAACTCATGGCATACAGCCATTCGTCATATCCAACACTATCCCGCTGAGGCTACATCTAGATATATAGGAACATCTCCAACCAGGAGGCTACATCTATATACTAGGAAACATCTCATAGCAGGATCTCAATGCATCTATCAGAGGCTACATCCGTATATATAGGAACATCTCCACTTGGAGGCTACATCTATATAACGGGAACATCTCTTTATAAGGAGGCTACATCTGCTGATATAGGAACATCTCCACCAGGAGGCTACATCTATATCGCAGGAACATCTCCTACCTATCTCAATACAATTGCCTGAGGAGGCTACATCTGTAGATATAGGAACATTTCCATTCGGGAGGCTATGTCTATATCACAGGAACATCTCACATCAGGTTTTACTCAATCACATGTCATCTATCCTACTACAATAGGATGCAACAATCAACCATGCAAGTCATAAGCTAGGCAAACCATAGCCATACATATCAACCACCCAATCTCAGGGCGTGGCTCACAGAACAAGCATCACATATCAATGTACATCAAATTCCCTTTCACAGGGTACAACACAACATTCAGCAATCAATCAAACCATACACAATTTTCACATATATATGTATAACATTACACAAAACCATCATCCTAACAGGATAATGATGGAACACAGCAAAGAATGCACAACCAAGAACCAAGAGCTTACCTGCTCTAGGCAAAATACCGGCTCTCCCGGCCTCGTGGTCACCACCACTAGCACTATCAAGCTCACGTCCTACAGAACCAAAACACAAGGTATCAGTAACGGTTCTAAGCCATTATATCGAAAGGAAACCACAATTCCTTCCACATAACTCACAACAATCACTTCACAAGTGATTCTCAAACCCTCAAAAAGATCCTACTCAGCCTACACAAGGCTCCAGAGCCTCTTCTAAGACTCTGATCAAAGCATATCCCTGCTTATATAGATCAATTCAAAACTTCTCATTATCACCAATTCCAGCTCACAAACAACATCTATACAATTTCATGAGCAACTTTGTCAACTGCTCTAAGGTTCATACTAGCCATATAACCAGCCTTTTACCTCTGTTCATACATACTCAGAGCCAAAACCAAACTTCATCAATAATGATGACTCAAGGCTCTAACTTCATCAGAATAACCCTCTGAGCATAAAACTCTACAGAGTCCAAGCCTAATAACGGCTCTAACACCTCCAAAAACACCTCTCAAGGTATTCAAAACCAACCAAAAACCCAAACACAGAATCAACGGCTAAGGCTCGAGTTTCTTACCTCTGTGTAGTCCAGACACACCAGGGAATCACTTTCCCTAAGGTAGCTCGCTCAATCAA
>PYAF01001141.1:17850-28493 GCA_007407185.1 Glycine tomentella | reverse complement strand
TCTTAGAATTCTCGATCTCGCCGTTTACCACCTCTTGTCGAGAATAAAGCTGGGTCACTAGCTTATCTCGAGGCTCTGAACACTTTCTCAGTTGGGTCAGAGGTGTTTAGATGAAAGATGGAGAAGATACAAAGCTCCAAGGTCCATCAATGGCTTCGCTCTCTGTCTCTCTCTCTCCTTTTTCTCCCTCATTTTCGTCCAAATGAGCTATTTATAAAACTGAACCGAAAGTCCCGCGCGGTTCGTGCCAGGTGCTGCGTGGATCGCACCATGATTCGAATAATCCACGCCATCAGCGCCACCTCCACGCGGATCGCGTGAACTGGCCGCAAGGATTGGCCTAATTCAAGCTTCCCGCGCTGATCGCGCCATATCCCGCGCTGGTCGCGCCATAGGTTCGAACAACTCATGCTGTTAGCGCCACATCCACGCTAATAGCGTCAGAAGGCCGCAAGAATTACCCTTATTCAAACCTCCCGCGCGGATCGCACGAGACTCCACGCGTATCGCGCGAGTTGGCCGAAACTGCCTAATGCTTTTCTTTTTAGGGCCTCTAATGTATGATTATAATTCTTAATCATAAACTTAATCCAGGCTTAATCACATGTTTAAAATTCAAGGTATTACATTCCTTTTCTTTATCCATTGATTCATTAAGTTGTATGAACTCTTCTAAAGGACCTGCATCATTTTCACACTTCTTTTCCTCTTTAGAGGAGTTAGATTCATCACAAATAACATGAACTGATTCTTCCATGCATAAAGTTCTTTTTATTGAAAACTCTATATGCTTTACTTTGTAATGAATATCCAAGGACGATGCCTTCATCAGTTTTAGCATCAAGTTTGCCAAGTGAGTCTTTACCATTGTTCAATACATAACACTTGTAGCCAAATGCTCTTAAATGAGAAATGTTTTGTTTTCTACCTTTGTATAGTTCATAAGGAGTTTTCTTCAAAATAGGCCTTATTAGTAATCTATTCAAAGTGTAGCAAACTGTACTTACAACATCAGCCCAAAAATGTTTAGGCAAATTTGGCTCATTAAGAAGAGTTCTTGCACTTTCTTCAAGGGATCTATTTTTCTTCTCCTAACACCATTTTGCTTGGGTGTTCTTGGAGTTGAAAAATTGTGGTTGATTCCATTTTCTTCACAGAATTTTTCAAAATGTTCATTTTGGAATTTCCCACCATGATCACTTCTTATTGAGATAATTTTGCTTTCCTTTTCATTTTAAGAAAGTTTGGCCAATTTTCTGAAAGCATTGAAAGCATCACTCTTGGATCTTAAAAACAAAGTCCATGTGAATCTAGAGTAATCATCAACAATAACAAGCCCATAGTAATTACCTCCTAAACTCATAGTTCTAGAAGGACCAAATAAATCCATGTGAAGTAATTCAAGGGTTCTTGAAGTAGAAACAACATTTTTACTTTGAAAAGAATTCTTTGTTTGTTTCCCTTTTTGACAAGCATCACATAGTTTGTCCATTTCAAGCTTGAGTTTGGGTAAGCCAATGACTAAGTCTTTTCTAATAAGCTTGTTCATATGATGCATGTTAATGTGTCTTTCCCTTCTATGCCATAGCCAAGATTCATCTATTTTACTTATTAGGCAATTTGTGTTGTGAATGAATGCCTAATCTATAGAGAGTAAATAGATATTACCTTTTCTTTTACCTATATGAATCACCTCACCGGTTTGACCATCACATATCATACAACAATTATCTTTGAATGACACTTTGAATCCTTTGTCACATAGTTGACTTATACTTAGAAGATTGTGCTTTAAACTTTCCACATAGAGAATATTTCTGAACTCGGTCTTAAAGTTGTCTCTTATATTTCCTTCACCAACTATATTCCCTTTATTGTTGTCTCCATAAGTGACAATTCCTCCATCTTTAAGAGTCAAATTTGTGAGCAATGATGTCATCAGTCATGTATCTAGAGGAGCCACTGTCAAGATACCATAATGATGATCTTGCTCTTAGACACATCTGCAAAATTCAAATCCATTTACAAAGGAAGGTACCCAATTGTAGTTGGATCCATAGGGGTTAGCTATTTTCTTTTCCTTTGGCACCCAAATGCAATATCCATTTGGCACATAGAATCTATTAGCATAGCATCTATTAGATGTGTGACCTTTCTTCATACAATAGTTACAAGTTACAGCTCTTGATGATCTTTCAAAATGAGTCATATGATTGAACTTTGTTTTTGAAACAACTTTTCAATATTTCTTTTTTGGAGGCACAAACTTGTTTTTTCCAAATGATTTTGATCCATGTTTGTAACCCAATCCAGAAGTATCTCTATATCCAACATATTTTTCCACACTTAGCATTTCAGCTAAATTGCATTTTCCTTTATAAAGCCTTTTCAAAAGATCAACCAAGTAATTATTTTCTGAAAGTACTAACATATGTTTTTCACCATGACTCTTTTTGAACTCATCAAACTCTTATTGCAAAGCTTTGTATTTGTCAACATTTGATGAAGAAGAAGCACATACACATCCATTCATTTTGTAGCTTGAAACAAGTTTTTCATTTTCTTCTTTCAAGGTACAAATTTCAGTTTACATTTTAGCAAGTTTTGTGACATGCCATTTAAGATTTCCTTTTAGCTTATTATTGGATTTTGCAAGCTTTTGAGCTTCTTCATGCATTTCATGGAAAACATCAACAACTTGATCAAATTCAGAATTTACCTCAGTTTCAGCACTTAAGATTTCTTCATCTTCACTTATTGTGGAGGTGAAACAAACATTTGCTTCTTTATTCTCACTTGATGATTCGGAAGTTGTTGACTCATTGTCTTCCCATGCTATATAGGCTTTCTTAGGCTTTCCTTCTTTCTTTGTCTTCTTTTCACCTTGTTGCTTTTTCAAGAAGATAGAGCATTCAGATTTAATGTGGCCAGGCTTACCACATTCAAAGCAAGTGAAGTTTGTGTTGTTGTTGTTGTCACTCTGTTTATCGTTGTTTTTGTTGAACTTTGTGAACCTTCTGTTCTTATTTCTTCTCATGAATTTGATGAACTTTTTGACAATTAGATTCATGTTGTCATCATCATCTTCTGCACTTAAATCTTCTTCCTTTTCCACTTTAGAGGATGCAGCTTTCAAGGCTATGTTTTTATGTTTCTTGTCTGCATCTTCTGCATTGGTTAGTGTTGACATTTCAAGTTCATATTCAAGAAGCTTACCAAAAAGTGCAACCATAGACATCTTGGACAAATATTTTTATTCTTTGATTGTTGTCACCTTTGGTTGCCATGGTCTTGTGAGGCACTTCAAGATTTTGATGTTCAACTCTTCAATATCAAAAATCTTCCCAAGACCAAGAAGATGATTTACTATGTGGATAAATCTTGTTTGCAGTTGAGATATATTTTCTAAGGTGTTCATCTTGAACATTTCATACTCATGAATTAAGGCATACTTCCTTGATCTCCTTACTTCATCTGTACCTTCATGAGTTACTTCCAATGTCTCCCACATCTCCTTTGCACTTTTGCACCTAACAGTTCTAAAAAATTCATCAAAAGAAAGTGCAAAAGTAATCATGTTCTTAGCTTTGAAATCATATTGAACAACTCTCTTTTCAGCATCTGTCATTTTGTCCCATTCTTTGGGAATCATATCATTACCAACAGTTTTTATAAGAATCATATGGCCTCTTTTTATTGCATTCCACGCACCTGGGCCATTTGATTGAATGAATATTTTCATTCTACTTTTCCAAAAAATGAAATGCTCTCCTTCAAACATCGGAGAATGATTGAGGGAGGCACCCTCCTTGAAGGTAATTTGTATGGTGTTCATTTTCCTTTTAAAGAAAGATAGTGATCTTGAATAACACTCAAGAACCTGCTATTGATACCAATTGAAAAATAATAGGAATACCCACAATAACCAAGAGGGGAGTGAATTGGTTTAAACTTGGCCTTTTAAAGTTTTTTAGAAAATAAGAGTTATAGGATCTTAATCACAATAGAATCAAGAATACTTCAAATCAATCAAACCACTCAACCCAAAAAAACAATTGCTAAAAATAGAACTTGTTGGATAATGAAGATATCTCAAAGAATCAATGATCAAGATAACAAGAAGAGATTAAGGAATAGAAAACAACACAAGAATTTATACTGGTTCACTTCTCAAGAGAAGCTACATCCAGTTTCTTCTAATCAACACTAGATTAGAGTTACATTATTATCAATTTCAGTTCTTACAAGCTTTACAAAAATCACTCTTTATCAAACCTAGATAAAGAACAGAAATCTAGAACCCTATTAGATTCCTAATGATCAAGAACAGAAATCTAGAACCATGAGTTTAAGTGGTAATTACTATAGACTTGTTATTGTTGATGACTACTCTAGATTTACTTGGACTTTGTTTTTGAAATCCAAGAGTCATGCTTTCCATTCTTTCAGAAAATTAGCCAAACTTGTTCAAAATGAAAAAAGGTGTAAAATTATCTCAATTAGAAGTGATCATGGTGGAGAATTCCAAAATGAACATTTTGAAAAATTCTGTGAGAAAAATGGAATTAACCACAACTTTTCAGCTCCAAGAACACCTCAACAAAATGGTTTTGTGGAGAGGAAAAATAGATCACTTGAAGAAGGTGCAAGAGCACTTCTAAATGAGACAAATTTACCAAAGTATTTTTGGGTTGATGCAGTAAGTACTGATTGTTACACTTTAAATAGATTACTCATAAGACCATCTTGAAGAAAACACTTATGAGTTATACAAAGGAAGAAAGCCCAATATTTCTCATTTAAGAACTTTTGGCTGCAAGTGTTTTGTTTTAAACAATGGAAAAGAATCACTAGGAAAGTTTGATGCAAAGGCTGATGAAGCCATATTTCTTGGATATTCATTGCAAAGTAAAACATATAGAGTTTTCAACAAAAGAACCATGTGCATGGAAGAATTCGTCCATGTAATTTGTGATGAATCTAACCCCTCAAAAGAGGAAAATGAGTGTGATGAAGATGCAGGTCAATTGGAGCAAAATGTCCAGCTTGAGAAATTATCTATCAATGAGAAAAGTGAACCTATTCCTAAAGCAATTCCATCAACTTCCAACCAAAGGCCAAAAGAGTGGAGAACTACAAGAGACCTCTCACTAGATAATATTATTGGTGAAGTATCAAAGGGAGTCTCTACTAGATCTTCTCTTAGAAATTTATGTTGTGACATGGCTTTTGTATCTCAAATTGAACCTAATGATATTAACCATGCCTTGCAAGATGAACATTGGATGCATGCCATGCATGATGAACTGAATCAATTTAAAAGAAATGAAGTTTGGGAACTTGTTCCTAGACCTTCATCAATTAAGCCTATTGGTACAAAGTGGATTTTTAGGAACAAACTTGATGAAAGTGGAATCATAGTGAGAAACAAAGCTAGATTGGTTGCTAAAGGTTACAACCAAGAGGAAGGCATTGACTATGAGGAAACTTATGCTCCAGTTGCAAGATTGGAAGCAATTAGGCTCTTACTTGCATATGCATGCTAAATGGATTTCAAACTTTATCAAATGGATGTCAAAAGTGCCTTTTTAAATGGCTACATAGAGGAGGACATATATGTTGAACAACCTCCAGGTTTTTCTGATTTTAAAAACCCTAATCATGTCTTTAAACTTAGAAAGGCCCTCTATGGTCTGAAACGAGCTCCAAGATCATGGTATGAAAGATTGAGTAAGTTCCTACTTGATCAATCTTTTGTAAGGGGCAATGTTGGTAAAACCTTGTTCATCAAGAGGCATAAGGATGATATCCTATTGGTTCAAATATATGTTGATGACATTATTTTTGGTTCAACTAATCAAAAGCTTTGTAATGAATTTTCTGCAGCTATGCAAAATGAGTTTGAGATGTCTATGATGGGAGAGTTAGCATTCTTTCTAGGACTTCAAGTTAAACAAATGAAGAATGGAACTTTCCTCAATCAATCAAAGTATTGCCTTGAAGTCATCAAGAAGTTTGAGATGGAGAAAAGCAAAGATGCTACAACTCCTATGGCAACTTCGACATACCTTGATTCAGATGAAAAAGGGAAGAAGGTGGATGAATCCAAATATAGAGGAACGATTGGCTCCTTATTATATTTGACAGCTAGTAGATCAGATATTATGCTAAGTGTTTGCTTGTATGCAAGATACAAAGCAAATCCAAAAGAGTCTTACTTTACAACACTCAAAAGGATCATCAAATACCTCAAGGCAACACCCAAAGTTGGGCTATGGTATCCTAAAGGTGCACCAATAAATATTATTGGATATTCTAATTCTGATTTTGTAGGATGTAAACTTGATAGGAAAAGCACAAGTGGAACTTGTCATCTCCTTGGAAGCTCACTCATATCATGGCATTGCAAGAAACAAGCTTGTGTGGCTTTATCAACTGCTGAAGCTGAATATATATCAGCAGGGAGTTGCTGTGCACAAAGCCTATGGCTTAAACAACAAATGCAAGATTATGGAGTTGATCTTAAGGAGATACCACTACTTTGTGACAACACAAGTGCAATAAACATTTCAAAGAATCCTGTCATGCACTCAAGGACCAAGCACATTGAAATTAGACATCATTTCATAAGAGATCATGTGCAGAAAGGTAACTTCAAGGTTGAGTTCATTGATACCCATAATCAACTAGCTGACATATTTACTAAACCTTTGCCAAAGGATAGATTTTATGACTTAGAAACATGCTAGGTATTCTTGATGAAACTAGTCTATGCTAGCTTGTTTACTGTATGCTTTTCATGACTAATTGAAGCCTCACTACTGCATTTATCATTGAATGATTGAAAATTCGTATTGATCTGCTAAAATGCTCTGTTTCTGATACACTTGCTGTAATAATCGATTACACCATGGGTTAATCGATTAAATTCATCAAAAATCACATTATGTGTGTAAGTTATGCCTTTGTAATCGATTATTCTTCGTATTTCAAAAAAGAACTTCCTCTGGAATAATCGATTACACAACGGGATAATCGATTACTTTGAATAAAATTCATTTTCTTAATTGTGTGTCCCTCTGAAATAATCGATTACAACATATTGGTAATCGATTACGTATGTGTCCTATGTTACATATTTCCTAGAATAATCGAATACTACAAGATTGTAATCGATTATACATGATCTTAGAAATTTTGATCTTCCTGGAATAATCGATTACCACTCAGGATAATCGATTAAATAAGCTCTGATACTTGTATGGATTTCATCTTGACTAATATAATCGATTACTAAGGTATATAATCGATTACAACTCATCTTCAACCTCTGGAAACCTCCAAATAACGGGATAATCGATTACAGTGTGTTAATTTTGTTTTCAGATTGTCTGAAATAATCGATTAATTAAAATTTAATCGATTATTTAAGCTGTTATTTGAATTTTGACAGTTTTTTCTGGGTTGGTAACTGCCCAATCCAATCAAATTAGTATCTGATCATCATTAACTGGTATTAACTGTCTCTAACAGCTAGATTTTTGAATAATCTGAATGTTGTTGAGTGATTCTTGTCTATAAATAGTGGATTTGCATCAATATTTGTCCTTGCACCAACATCTCTATCCTCTCTTGTTCTATTTCTGTCTAAGCCTTTTGTGTCTAGTAAACTCCTGTTTGTGTCCTTAATCCTTCATAAAAATGTCTACATGAAAACGTGCTAGAACTGGTAAACGTAAGGTAAGAGAGTCTTGTTCTAACCCTCAGCCTCAACCCCTAAATAGGTTGGACATTTGGTTCAACAAGGAGTCAAACAAAATGAACTACCTCCAGTTCAATACCACAAAGCCCATTAGTTCCCCTAAGTACCTTAGTCTTGATTGGTTCATCAAGGAAGGTTTCACATTTCCTGCCTTCTTGGAAAACCAAGGTCTTAGGAGGTTTGTTGAAATGAAGGGTACTTATTACCCTGACTTGGTAAAGGTTTTCTATACCTGTGTCAAGGCTTCCATGAGTGGAAACCTTAAGTCCACTGTCAAGGGAGTTGAGATGGAAATCACTCCTGAACTTTGGGAGACCATTGATGGTGTAGTGTGTGAGGGGGAGAGAGAGTTTGAAGAGACCCCTAATGGCTATAATAAGATAGGCATCTATAGGGAAATGCTTATTGATCCTAACATGCCCATTAGGAATAAATTAAGTACTAGTCCAATGGCACTAGAAAATAGGTTGTTGCACTATCTAATCACCTATGTCTTGACTCCAAGGGCAACAAATCATGCCCAAGCCACTGATGAAGACCTACAATTGATGTATGGTCTGACAAATTCCATTCCCATGAATTGGGTCATTATCTTCCAAGAGATAATGTTAAAATCAAAAAGGCTTGTCAACTATCCCTTTCCATATTCCATTCTTATCTCCAGATTCATTGATCATTTCTAGATTGATGTTTCAAATGAGGTGGTGGACAACACCAAATCCTCAAACAACCTCATCCAAGAGAAACACTTGTCAAAGCTTGGATTGATGAAAACACCTGATGGCTGGGTGATGGCTGGGCAACAACAGCAAGTGCCTCCACAAATGGCACAACCTGATCCTGCTGTTGCTGCTGATAGTGAAGAACCAATGGCTGATTCTGAAGGAGAGGAGGAAACTTCTCAACAACCTCTCTACACACAATTTGAGTCCCTAATGCTGGCCAAGATGGATGGGCTGCTTCAAATGCATCATGAATTCAAGGCTGAAACTCAAGGATCTTTTAGGGAAATCAATGACAGACTAGATAACATAGAAGCTCATCTTAGAATGGATGATTCTGAAGACTTTTAAGTCTTAGTTTTATTTAGTTATTTGTACTCTGTTTCTTTTATGCATTTTAAGTTCTATTTTGTAATTATCTTCCCAAGATTAATGAAATATTATGTTTCTATTTACTTAAATCCATCGTGCCTTGCAATTTTGACTTTAAAAAGCCAAATAGGGGGAGAAAAATTGATTTTAGCAATGCTCTGCATATGCCTCTATTTGCCCTTGTTTTTGTGCGTGTTTTTTGGCTAAAAATTAGTCTGAATTGTTTGTGAAATTTAGGGGGAGATAACTGTTAGAAATGCTTGCATTAAGTCAATATATCATGTGAATGAATGCTAAGTTAATCTCAGAGGCTTTTAACACTTGTTCTTGCAAAGGTATTGAATTTTTCAGGTCTGAAAAAGCTTAGATAAAGTGCTATGGTAGTTCCTAAATCAATCTCAAGACTCATTGCTAATCAATTAAAAATTTGGTATGTTTAAAGCCAAAAAGGGGGATATTGTTGAATTCAGGAGGAGCTTCTTGAAGCATAAGCAAAGTTTGATTCAAGGTTCAAGTTTTAGCTTTCAACATGCCTTGAAGGATTGAAGAATAATTTGTGATTAAATGTAAAAGGAAGAAGCATTTTTGGTGATCCAAGTGCATTGCATACACATCATTCATTAAGTCAATTAGTTTAAGAAATAAAATTCACAAGGCTTTGATAAATTGTTTAAGGTTTTGAATTAAATCAAGAGTTTTTTGAAAAATAAGGTTTTCTACTAGATTAATCGATTATATTTAGATAAGAATCAATTATTTTGTTCTTAGTGCATTCTGGAAAATTTTTCAAGAACAATGTAATCGATTACGTATCGGAATAATCAATTATTTTACCTTAGTTCATTCATAAACAGCCTTGATGAACAACTTAATCGATTACCAACAAGCTATAATTGATTACATAGGCTAAACAAAAAATATCACCTTCATGTCTTAATCGATTACCAAGGTTAGTAATCGATTACATTATATGTCTATACTTATGATAAGTGCCACATTTCAGTTAATCTCATGTTTAAAATATTGGCACTTATCTTTTGATTTCTTTCATTTAGCTTATAAATTTCCCTAAACCTAGTTAGTTAGCACCTTATACTTGTGTTTAAAGTGTTTTGGAAGATTAATCCAAATCATGTTGTGTATTTGATAGATTCCGTGGATTTCCGAGGCTTCCGGATATCAAAAGCAAGCAAGGAGGGTTACATAGCAAGCATGAGAGGTGCAACAAGCATTTCAGGCCCAGAAATCGACATGGCCCAAAGCTTTCTTCAACATTAAGACTTTAACTCGCCCAAGCGAGTGAACATAGGCAAAATTAGTGGCCTGGGCGAGCTACAAGTTTCAAAAACATAAGTTAAGCCAGCTCAAGCGACCAAAACATGAAGAAAATGGTGGCCTGGGCGAGTGAAGCTGGCAGGAGGAAAAAACCTATAAATAGGCCACGAAAATGGAGAGGAAGGCATGCTTTTTGGAGTTTTCTTCCTCCCTTTCTTGCTTTAGGCTTGTTCTTAGGTGTTAGATACTTAAATAGTAGGTTTAAGTAGGTTAAGAAAGTGAGAGAAGTGAGGTTTAGCATGGAAGCTCTGCCGGAGAGAAGCGAGGATGGGAACGTTCAGCAGCTTCTTCCGAGAGGAGGTTCTCTCCATGTTGGGCTAGCTTCTTAGAGGTTGGATGTAATCTTCTTAACCCTATACTTCTTTTAATATTCATGCATGAGTCGTTCTATTTCTTATTGGTAGTTTCATTCTGCGCTTAATGCTTGATCCTACTTGATCACTAGTATCACG
>PYAF01001141.1:6265-17750 GCA_007407185.1 Glycine tomentella | reverse complement strand
TTTAGTTGGATTAACTCAGTAAGCTCAAGTACCTGTGGAGACGATCTTTTATAAATTCGAAACTTACAACGAGAAACGGTACGCTTGCCATGGTTTAAAAACTTAACATGTTCTTCTGATTTAATCGATTACCAAATGTAGTAATCGATTACACAGTTCAATATATTTTATGTGGCTTCCTGGTTTAATCGATTACCAAATGCAGTAATCGATTACATAGTTCAAAACAGTTTATGCAGTTTCCTGGTTTAATCGATTACCAAAGTTCGTAATCGATTACATAGTGTATTTGTATTTGTGAAACTGTCTGTTTTAATCGATTACAAGTTAGAATAATCGATTATTTTGTTCGTTGTTCATACCCAGAAGTTTGTTGAATAGTTTAATCGATTACAGTCTTGATATAATCGATTACATGAGCAGAATAATTGATTACAGGAGCGTATGTAATCGATTACTGACGGTTAAAAAGTTTGTTATTAATAGAACCCTTGCTCAGCTGTTTTAGTAACTTGATCAATTCGAATTTTGAGCATACCTAAGCTTTCAAAACACATTCTTAGTGATTTTCTGGGTTCATTGAGTTCTTGCTTTCATTAAAACACTTATGGGTTGTTAAGTGATTCTTGAAGCAAGAAGTTTCTTTTCAAAGGATAAGGAAAGGGATGTTCTGAATTTATTTTCGTTATTCAACCTGGTGTACTCATTCATTTGCATATCATTCACTGGATCATCAATTTATTTCTTTCCATAATCTTTAAGGTTGTAATTCTTTTGAGAAATTGTATTTGTTTGTCTATTGTAATTGGGTTTCTTGCTTGTAATCTAGGGGTAGAGTTTCTCTAGGGGTTAAGCTGAGTAGTGTTCTCGGTGGTGTTGTCTCTAAGAATCTAATAGTGTTTTAGATTTTTGAACTTTATCTAGGGTTGATAAAGAGAGAATTTGTAATTATTTGTAAGAATAGAAAATTGCAATAGTGGAACTCCATTCTAGTGTTGAGTGGAAGAAAACTGGATGTAGCTTCATAGTGTTTGAAGTGAACAGTATAAATCTTGTGTGCTTTGATTTTAATTTTCTTTCTTGATTATATTCTATTCATCTTGTTTGTCTTGTGTTGCTTATCAATTCAATTTTGAGCTATTGGATATCTTAGACTTAACATTTGATTGAATAAAGTCTCTTGGTTTCAAAAGTGATAAAGATCCTAAGGGAAAACTATGATTTTGTTAAAGGAAATTTTTAATTTACCAAGACTAACCAATTCACCCCCCTCTTGGTTAAGTGTGAATGTTCCTATATTTTACAAACATCAGTTTTTACGAAAAAGTGATGTTGAATTTGCATTGTTTACATTTTTTTGTTAATTTCTTGTTATTTGACATCGGTTTTTTAAGAACACTGATGTTGTGTAGTTATGTTAACATCGGTTTTCAAAAATCGATGTTAACGTTGATGCTTTCAATGTCGCTGGTTTCAACATCTGTTAAAAATCGATTTTGAATGTCCAAAATAACCAATGTGAAAATCAATTTTTCTAGTAGTGATTACATTTGATCTCATGCACCTTCCTTTTTTCAAACTGTAAAATCATGATAACCAATATCTATATTTTACAGTTTTTGGTTATGATTGGATCAAGCCCTCCCAACAACTTTGGTTCCGATGAACATGTGCAAAACTTAGGGTGTTGTCTGTTATAGAAACAAAACATTTTCTCAAACTAAACACGAAGTTAGACCCAACTATCATGTTATGGAAATTTCTATGTATCACTAAACATATGGCTTATTTTTTTTAGTTCTTTTTATTGTTAATATTTGGATGCACCACTTTTGTTTATTCACCACTTACGTGCTTGTTTCAATTTAGAGAAATTTCTCATGCTCCATTTTAAATGTTTTGGTAGAAAAGGATGACTTATAGTGATATCAAGTTTTCTATTCCTATTTCATTTCAAAATTGTTATTGTTAAATTCTTTTAGTGGCTCTATATATTACACCGTATTATAGACTTGTAGGAGTTATATGAAGTTTTATTGGCTTAATGATTGGTATTTTACTATGGTGATTATACATGTTTATATTCTATCTTGGAATGTTCATATTTCAGGGGATGCTTTGTTGAAACTCCATTAGAAAAGTCTTTGAAATGTGGATTTTATACATTTGATTATATTTGTTATTTTAAAGGAATTATAATTTGCACGATCTGTCTGCTAAAATAATTAGGCGATTCCTCGAACTGTGTTGCTCGATTTTATTGAGAAACAATTGGTGCAATGGCCTGTTGAAGAGTTAAACAGTCTCAGAGGCAAAGAAGTTAACATAGACAATCAAAAGCTTGAGAAGGGAGATTATAGTGAAGTAAAAAGAATCACCGCTGCCCAAGTTTGATTCTTAATTATGCATTAATGAGTGTATGCTCATACAAATAAATTGATATATAATGATATAAAATTAATGTTATTATATAATTGCAGGCAGATGTTGAAGTTACGTTCTCCTTTTCAAGCTTGGACAAGGCAGAGGCATATGATCCTAAGTGGGTAAAGGCGTAGGATCTATGTGCCCAAAAGGGTTCAAAACTACAGGATCTTATGCTCTAATGTGAGAAGGTTAGTCTATTCCAAATTGGATGGGTTCTAGGACCAAAAGTAATAAAATTAATTCCATTTAGTGCATATATACAACATTATGACTTCCAAAATACAAATGTATAATTATTTAATATTCTTTGTTTTTTCAAATGAGATCCAAAGTACTAATTTACTACAACAGTACTAGTGTGCATATTCTATAGTTTACATATCTTATATTTTCCTTTTAGGGTCTCTTTGGATAATTTTTTCTTATAAACACTTCTAGAAAAAAGCAAAAGGAAAAAAGAAATTAGATTTTGCATTAACTTATGTACTTAACTTATGTACGTATATGCTAATTTCTTGAAAGTTTGTTTAAGGGGAACTTGACATGTATCACTTTAATGAATTAATGGGATTGGTAAGTTGAACTTGTAACAAATACAAAATATTTGAGCAAAAGAAATTCACAATAAAGTTGTGACTGTAAAGAATATGAATATCTCACACTTAACCAAGAGGGGGGTGAATTGGTTAAACCTTGGTAAATTAAAAATTTCTTTAATCAAAATCAGAGTTTCTAGGATCTTTATCACTTTTCAAAACCAAGAAACCTTATTCAATCAAGTAGCTCAGCCCTAAGGAATTCAATGGATCAAAATTGACTTTGTTGGTCAAGCAATTTAATCAAGAACACAATGAATATAATGAGTTAAGGGATAGAGAAGCAAGACACAATCAGATTTATACTGGTTCACTTCAACACTAGAAGCTACATCCAGTTTTCTTCCAACCAACACTAGGTTAGAGTTCCACTATTATAATTTTTAGTTCTTACAATCAATTACAATGTCTCCCTTTATTAACCCTAGATAAAGTGTAATACCTTGAATTTTAAGCACGTAGTTAAGTTCATGATTAAGGAAAATAAGTATGCTTGAGAGTATTAAGAGAAAAGGAGTGAAAAGACATGGGAAAGGTTGTTCTGGCATATGGCGCGACCCACTTGGGGTGCGGCGCGACACGCGCCATATGTGTAAAATAGGGCAGATGGCTCTGCCATGCCACGCGAGTGACTTGAATGTTCACGCGAGTCGCGTGGGCTGGCCGAGGGTATGACGCGAGTCACGTGAAGATCCACTTGAGTCGCGTGGAAAGTGGCCAGGAATCATGTTTTTCCTCTGGGGCTCCACGCGAGTAACGTGGAATCCACGCGAGTCGCGTGGAAGGCCCGAATGAAACGGCGCGAGTCACGTGGGGAAACGGCGCGAGTCGCGTGGGGTTTCGGGCAGCCTATTTATATAAAGCTCTTTTGGACGAAAATGGGGAGGAAGAGAGAGAGAGGACAGCCATTGATGAGCTTCTGGGCTCTGTATCTTCTCCATCGTTCATCTAAACACCTCCGACCCAACTGAGAAAGTGATCAGAGCCCCGAAAGGAGAGTAAACCCTCGATCAATTTCTGAGTTTAGCTGAGAGAATGTGAGATTGGATTTCCCTGAGAGAACCCTTGAGAGCTCGGAGTTTGAAGGCGAAGGAGGCCTTGTTTGAGCGACCCATCCTAGGGAAAGCGAGTCCCTGGTGTTTCTGAACATCACAGAGGTATGAAACTCGAGCTCTAACTGTTGATTCTGTGTTTTGGATTCAGGGGTTTTGGGGTTATCTTGAGGGGTGTTTTTGGAGGTGTTAGAGCCGCTATTAGGCTCGGACTCTGTAGAGTCTTATACTCAGAGGACTGTTCTGAGGAAGTTAGAACCTTAAATCATCATTACTGATGATGTTTGAATTTGGCTTTGTATATGCCTGTGTGACTGATGTAGAGTCACTTGCTGATGATTCTCTGATAGGCTAGAGCCTTAATTGTGATGTTCTGAGCTGAGAGGCTAGTAGAGTAGGGCTTTGAGTAGACCTCAGCCCCTTTCTGATAACAATTGAATTGTGAAGCTGGGTAAAATTAGATTATGTACAAGTGTAACGAGTCTAGAATGACTCAGATGGATTGTATTCCGTCCCGATGGACCTTAAGTGGTCTTAGAGCAGCCTAGTGTAGGCTGATTTGGTTTGAACCCTAGGATAGGGGATTTCTGCTTTGATATGTTTTGTTTTCATGTCTTGTGAATGGATAGTGATATGAGTCTGCTTATGCCTTGGTTAGGCATTGATTCGGTGACTGTTGGTGGCGGGAGCCACAGACTTGGAAAGGAAGGGCAGACTGAGACCTTACCAGGTAAGTTCAGTGTCCCTGGGGATGATTCCCATCTTATGTGTCACACCACACTCCGGGGGAGTGGTGGTCAGTTCATAATGCATGCATTGGTTTCTGCATTCTTGTAATGATATATGTATGCCTTTGAGCTGGTTATATGCTGAAATATGATGGTATTATGAAGGTGCTGTGATTGTGCTTGAGATAAATCTATTAGCACAGGAGATGGCAATTCCTCCCAGGAGATGGCAATTCCTCCTACTTTGATACACTGATATAGGAGACGATTATTCCTCCTATTACGGAATATTAGCACAGGAGATGGCTATTCCTCCTGCTCTGAGATATTGTTATGGGAGATGGCAATTCCTCCTATGTTGTGGCATTAATACAGGAGATGATTAATCCTCCTACTCGGCTGTGTTTGACCATGTATGTATGTTATGTTTATGTTGTTATGAGGGCCAGAGGGCCAGGCCAGTGGGCAATTTGCTTGTGATTGCCTGATGTATGTGTTATGAAAGTGGGCCAGGGTGGAGGAGAAGCCTCCATGGACCCTGAGCTTACTGAGATTGTTATCTCACCCCGTGTGGGGAATTATGCTTTTCAGGTGACTCTTCCGGACGAAGAGAGCAGTCTCAGGGCAGGAGGCCCGAGTAGAGACGTTCTGCTTAGCTGATGACAGCAGATGGAGCTGATAGGCTCATTTTTGGATTGTTTTGGTTACATTTTGTACCCTAGAGCAGGGATGGTGTGTATGTACACCAGATGATGTTGTATAGTTCTGTATACCCTCTGTGAGGGCAGTTATTCTTTTGTATCACACGATGAGGTGTGAGCCTTGATATATAGTTGTACAGAACTTTTATGATATGTATATGAGATCGGTTCTCCTGAGTATAACTGTTGTATATTTGATGAATCTGCCTAAATCTATCAGTGATCCGTTTTTATGGTTTTGTGATGAGAAACTGGATCAGCAGGGGTGTGCCTTATGTGCTTTGTGTGTGACTTTTATGTGTTTGGTGCTATTCTATACATAATGTATCAAGAAAAGCGATTATGTACTTCCGCTGAGTTTTATAAACTATTTTTTTTTTACGTTAATCTGATATTATTAATGATAACACGTCGGAGGCCTACGGGGTGTTACATAAAGTACAGAAATCTAAAACCTATTAGATTCTAAGCGACAAGAACCTGAGAACACTACTCAGTTCTTCCATCTAGAGAACCCCTTCTCTAGTTTCAAGCAAGAACCCAATTACAATAGCCAAATTACAAAGAAAATCCAAAACAAAAATTACAATTAGATTAAGGAGAGAAACAACCTGATGATCCAATGTATGCAATGCAAAATTGTGTTACCAGATCATGTTGAATGAATATAAATCAAATAGCACAACTTTCCTTAATCTTGAAATGGTTTTCAAGCTTCAAGAATAAGTCAAACACCCATGATCAAAGCACAATGAAGCAAGACACAATTAAAACCCCTTAAAATCACTTTAGAATGCTCACCAGACTGTTTAAGCTCAGTATATGCATATGGGTAATGTTCCACTGAGTTAGAAATCAAGCTGACCATCAATCCTATTTATAACAACTTTTTGTAACTGCCTGTAATTGATTAAACACGCCCAATAATCGATTATTTCGTACATGTAATAGATTAAATCAAGAATGTAATCGATTAAACTATTCATAAGAATTTCTGGGTTTTGCAAAATGAGTCAAATAATCGATTATTCAATCCTGTAATCGATTAAGACAGGAGACTCAAAAAGACAAAATACACTGTAATCGATTACGAACTTTGGTAATCGATTAAAACAGGAGTCTGTAGCCTTCCAAATACACTGCAATCGATTACGAAATGTGGTAATCGATTATCTAATACAAACTTACAATTTTCAAACACATAGTGTAATCGATTACTAGAAATGGTAATCAATTAAAGCAGGAAGATGGATTTTTCAAAATAAGCCTGTGTAATTGATTATGATACATTGGTAATCGATTATCCTAGCACGACTTTAAAATACATATAACTATGTAATCGATTACAATGAAGTGGTAATCGATTATATTCAATCACAAGGTAGTTTATATGAAATCAAAGGTCAAATAATCAATTATCCCGATAGGTAATTGATTACAATGTTCTTGAAAGCTTTTCCAAGTTAAACTAAGAACAAAATAATTGATTAAATGAAGTATGTAATCAATTAAACCAGCGGGAAATGTATTTTTCCAAAAACCTTTTCAAACATCTTTAAAACTTAACCATTTTATGAAAGCATGGTTTAAATCTTATGAAAATCAATTAGTTTATTCATGAATGAATGTATGTAATGCACATGGATCACTAGATTGCTTTTCTCTTACACATTTCACACAATCTTTAACTTCAAGGCATCCATTTGCATGTTGAAAGCTGAAAACCAATACTTGATCAATTTCCTTTACAATATTCATGTTGCTCCCCCTGTATCCAACACTGACTCCTAACCACACGTTGCATCTTCTTTCAAATTAGTAAATTATACAAAGTGTGACTTTAGTTTATTTCTCAAGGATTATTCTTGCAGGTGTGTTGATTGAGACAGTGTTTTAGTTTGCTCCCTGCTAAGATTTTTTTTTTCAAAGAAGTAGTGAAAATTACAACTATTAATTAATTCTTGTAGCATACAGTTTTACATATATTATTATAAGTTTTTTTCTGCTCAAGACTTATAAGCAGTGGTGACCTTTTTTTACACCAAATGCATTGGGTATAGTTAAACTTGATTTGCCTACTTAACTGATCTCTAGAAATCATTTGCATCACAGATTTTTTTTTATAAAAAAAACACTAATCTAAGACAGTTATTAGGAAAAACCATCTTAGAATGTTCACATTCTAAGATGGTTATTCCTAAAATTGATATAAGACGGTTAGGAAAACCGTCTTAGATGAAAAATAGAATGAACACTTATGCAAATAACCAAGAGGGGGGGTGAATTGGTTTTACCTCAGAGTTTTTAAAATTTAAAACAATTTTGTACACAGCGGAAGACTTTGAAAAAAGGATCGTATCTTAACCAATTAAAAAATCAAACTTTTAAAATCAACTTTTATCTCAATCAACCCACTCTTGAGCTTCACACAATCTTGTGATGTTAACAAAGATAATACTTCAAGAACAATATGAATATGAACAAAAAATTACAATTACACACAAGATTTATACTAGTTCACCTCTCAAACCCGGAGGCTACATCCAGTTTTACTTCTAATCAACCTTGATTAGTGTTTCCACTATAACAAAATGAATATCTTTACAAGCAAACACAGATCTCTTTTACCCACCCTAGGTAAAATTCAAAATCTAAATCTATAGACTTCTCAAAAGATCTAAGAACCAGAGATCCCCTCGCTGTTCTACCCACTAGATACCTATCTAGCAATGCTTTAAAGATACAAATTGTTATATCAACAAAAAACCAACAAAACAAACAATTTCTATACAAAGCAACAAAGAAATTGATTAAAGAAAGATATCACCTGAACATCCTCAGTGAAATGAATGAGTTCAAATGATCAAACCAGACTGAGAATGAATGCCATGATCTTTCTTGATGATTTCTTTTTGACAAATGAGGCTTTAGCAAAAACTAATCATGAAAAGATGACTCAACACATGAGATTCTTCATGATTCTTGAAACCAAATCAATGAATGTTTCTAAAGAGCCTTGGTGCTTTTGAAATCTCCTGAGAGTGTGTTTACAAGGCTTATTTCGTAAAACAAAAAGTCTCTTCTCACTTAATGAGTTGCATCTATTTATAAAAAATAGAATTAACTGACTGTAATCGATTATTCCGTAATGGTAATTGATTATTTTAACAAATGTAATCGATTAAAGTTCCAAAATAATCGATTAAAGTGTTCATGTGAAATCTGGAAAAATTCTTATGAACAATTAATTGATTAACTCATGTCGTAATCGATTATCACAGAGGATCTGGATTTTGTGAAGCACTGAAGTAATTGATTAATACTCAAATAATCGATTAACACAGGGAGTGTGAAAAACGTATCAATGCTTATTTAATCGATTACAAAACTCTGGTAATCGATTAAACCAGATAAACTTTCTTCTAAAAATTATGTAGATGGCCATATAATCTATTAGTCCGTCACGTAATCGATTATCACAGAACGACTTAACAAAGTCAGCTGAATATAATCGATTATAAACATTTGGTAATCGATTAAAGGGTTCATATCTTTAAATGCAGTTATGTAACCAAACAATTAATCGATTAAGTGCAACCAGTAATCGATTAAAGCAGTGAAAAACACTTTTTTATGAAAACTTTAAAACTTTAATGTCATGCCAAATGATTCATGGAATGTTTGTTACCTAATCATGAATTAATAAGCTAATGTATGCATGACTTATTCAGTTTATGTGAGGAATGAGGGATTATATCTTTCTTGAACCAAACCTTTAAACAAAGTACATATGCCATCAATTTGAGTGGGCATATAAAATCAAAACTTAAGATAAAGCTTGACTTGATTCTTCATGATCATCCTCAACCTCTGCATCATATCTAACAATGTCCCCCTTTTTGATTTGAGCATGCCAAATACTCAATTGATGCTTCTTAGGAAGAAATTGTTAATCCTGAAAACTTTCTCAGCATTTGCACGGATCAAGTGTTATATAAAAAGCAAGTAAAGTAAAGTAAAGTAAATGCACTTCTATGCTCCCCCTGACTTTAAGATTTCCTCAGTTGATTAGTCAATGTGTTTCATTTTCAATTTCCATTATCAATATATCAATTCTTATACTCATACTCCCCCTATTTGGCATATCAAATTAAAAACATAGAATAGAATTGAAATAAGGAAACTGAATTCATTAACCATAGCCATGAAAGGGTACATAGGAGTAAACGAAAATTAAACATAAACATAACAAACTAAAATAGAAAATGACAAACTTAAACAAAGTCAACTAAAACATAATGAAATCAAAACATAGTGAGACTCAAGCATCCCTAGACTCATCTCTAAAGATTTTGTCCTCAATGTTCTTCATCCTAAGCTTGAGTTCATCAAGAGATGTATTCATCTCATCTCTTTGTTCATGGTGGAGGAAAATAGAGCATCCATTTTCTGAATCATTAGTGATTCAAATGGAGAGTATTGTGGTTCAGTGGGTGCAGGGTCCTCTTGTTCTTCAGCTTCTCCTAACAGGTTGCCTTCTTCATTACCTTCATATTCACCTTCTTCTTCATTCACAGGCATAGGCTGTCCAGCCATTTGCCAGCCGTAGGGGGTCTTGATTATCCCAAGCTTAGTGAGATGCTTTTCCTTAATTTGGCTATTGCTAGCATTGGTATCATCCATTACTTTATTTGATACATCAATTTGAAAGTAGTCAATAAAACGGGATACCAAAACAACATAAGGAAAAGGATAGTTCACTAGCCTTTTGGATTTCTGCATGACTTCTTGGATAATCATGATCCAGTTGAGCTTAATCCCTTTCTTCAGCCCATATACAACCTGGAGATCATCATCCGTTGCTTGAGCGTGATTGGTAGTGCGAGGGGTGAGAATGTAGGTGATGATGTAGTGAAGCAAACGATCTTCATGCGTCATTAGTCCGGTGCTTAATCTCAGTCGCACATTCATGTGTGGATCAATCAACATACTTCTGCAGGTTTCCATCTTATGTAGCCTTCAGCTTCCTCTTCAAAGCGTCGTTCACCATCAAATGTAATGCCAGCTATCTCATGCCATACCTCTGGAGTAATCTCCATAGCAACACCATTGACTTGAGAGTGAATAGTTCCATGCATGGTTATCTTCGAGCAAGTGTAGAAGACTTTCACCAAATCTGGATATAAGGTTTCTTTCATTTGCACAAACTTGGTCAGGCCTTGCTGTTCAAGAAGGTGAGGAAAATTGAATCCTTCTTGTATGAACCAAGTGGGATTGAGGTATTTTGGTGGACATAGGAGTTTAGTATCATTGAATTGCATATAATTCATTCTATCGACTTCATTGGTAAACCAATGATCAAGTCTATTGACAACGGGGTTGGAAGGCTGAGCTTCAGCTTTCCTTTTAGATTTCTTGACTCTTTTTGAAGTAGACATGGTAAAGGCACGAAAAGAAAAGGTTTTGAGACACTACAGACCAGAAATGAGGCACATAGAAGAAATATATAAGAGGAATTGGATTGTTGTGAGGTACCAAGGGCCAAAGGTTCCAATTTATAGGCACTAAGATTAGTGATCAGTTGGAATACAAAGAGATTATGGTTGTTGTGAAGTTAAGCACGTCCATTATGGCATTGATGACAATAAGTAGTGCTTAGCAGCAGTTGGGTGATTTGAAAACTGTCAGATTTTTGCAGTAACTGTAGAAATAATTGATTATTTAGATAGTGTAATCGATTATTTTAGTCTAAATTTCAAAATTTGCAAAGTTGTAATCGATTACCATTTGATTGTAATCGATTAAGACAGAGTGAAGGAGTTTTATAAAAGCCAGCAGACGTAGAATAATCGATTATTCCGTTGATGTAATCGATTATTCCAGGAAGATCCAGAAATTTGAAAAGCCTATCTGCTTAATGTAATCGATTATGGTTTAGTAGTAATTGATTATTCCAGATACAACAAGAATTTTCTGGAGTC
>PYAF01001140.1:0-11556 GCA_007407185.1 Glycine tomentella | reverse complement strand
GAGATCGCTGATCCCCATTCTCAGTGTCTCTAGACTAGGAACTTAAATTTAGGAGTAGACATCTGGTATCCATGAATCCTCATGATCGTGATCCCATCACTGATATTCAAGAGATACCTATTCTATTCCAAGGGTTTTATCCAGTTACTCATATATTAATAATAATATCGAGACAAAATATGAAACAAGATAAAGAGCAGTTATAATTTGTTCATGACAATATGAAAAGTACATGTACGTCCTAATCTAATGAAAAGATTGTCTCTAGGACATCCATATACTAACAGTTTAATTGGTCGAAGTTCATTTATTTAAGTGACTAATTGGGCCTAATGGGTCACACACAAAAGGTTGTTCTTGGTTGCTTATAACTAGCAAGTTTGGGCCAATAATAGTTATTAGGCTTTTTCAAGACTAAAGGTGTAATTGGGTTGGAGTTGGACTCTAAGCCCAATTGATGCATGCACCCCATTTAGGCTATTAGTGAGAAATTAGTTTCTACAATAATAAGCCCAAATGTGTTAAAAGGCCCAATGGGGTCTTGGACCATGAGTCCTAGAAAGTTAAGAAGTTGACTTGACCAAAATAAGTTTTGGGAAAATTCGAGATTTGAATTTGAATTTTGAAATTTGAAATATTGAATTTCAAATTCGAATTCAAATTTAAATTATGAACTAGGACAAATATTGTATTTGAATTTGAATTAAAATTTTAAGTTTGAAATTTAAATTTAAATTTTGAATTCAAGAGGTTAAGTTGTAAGGATAATTGTGAATTATCCAAAGCTATATCCAATAAAGATTGGATAATGCTTCTCTTAACAACTTTTATATTTGAATTGCTAATTTAAATAAAATAGTTAAAGCAACAATCAAAGGGATATGATGATTAAAGGTTGAATTTTGAATTTTTAGATCCTTGGGTTGATTTTGAGTGATTGAGTTAGGATTCTAGTCCTAATAAGATCACAAGATAATAGGCTCCTAGGATAAAAGCACTCTAGTCTTATGTTATGTGCTAAGCTTTTTCAAGAACAAAAGTTCTTGTTTTTCTTTCTTTTTCATTATCTTCTCTACTCCATGGTTGCAACCTTACCTAACCTCAAGATACCATCTTTTGTCTTGAGAAATAAACCAAACACTTGAAGCCTCCAGCTTGCCATTGCCTAACAAGCAACCAAGGGAAGGAGGATCAAGAAAGAGAAGCAATTTTCTCAAGCATTCAAGGTACAACCGTATGGATCACCATTAGACAGCATCATCCTTTTGAAGCCTTGTAAGTGATCAAAAAGGTATTTCTAAATACCCTATTGTTTTAATGAGTAGATTCTAAACAAGTTTTATAAGGACCGTAAGGAGTTATGGGTTCCGGAACGAAGAACAAAATATAAAATTTTAGAAATAAACATCATGGAACATGCATATTAACTTTCAATTAGAACAAAAGGGGAGTTGGGAGACTTTTCTACCGTTGATAAGGTTCACCTATAACAATAGTTTTCATTCTACCATTGGCATGGATCCCTACGAAACTCTATATGATAGAAGGTTGATAACAATTGTTGAATCGCTACAAAACAAATAAAACTAGGATAATTCTGCAAAAAACTTGTATATCATGCCTAATCGATTAATTCATTGTCGTAATCGATTACTCCAAAGAACCAATTTTTTTAATCATTTTGAAGCTCATGTGATGATTAGTCAAATAATATGCAATTTCATATAAGCAAGTACATAACAAGCATGCTAGCAAATGTTAGACTCAACAAGGATACCTAGCATGTTTCTATGACTGGCTCTCCTATGCCATAACCAAGTCTCATTAGTTTCACTTACAAGACAACTAGTGTTGTGAATGAATGCATGCTCAATAGACATAACATATATGTTACCCTTTCTCTTACCAACATGGATAACGTCACCATTTTGACCATCAGAAATTAAACAACAATTGTAATTGAAGGAGACCTTGTGTCCTTTGTCACATAGTTGGCTTATGCTAAGGAGGTTATGATTCAAACCTTCCACATAAAGCACATTCTTTATCTTTGTTTTTGAAACTATCTTCTATATTTCCTTCTCCAATGATCTTTCATTTATTATTATCACCATAAGTGACACATCCTCCATCTTTGAGTGTCAAATTTGTGAGCAAGGACATGTCACCTATCATGTGTCTAGAGCAGCCACTATCAAGATACCATAATGCTGATTTTTCTCTTAGACACGCCTGCAAAAGTCAATTAAGTAACAAAGAAAGGTACCCAATGTGGGTTGGGTCCATAGGGATTAGTTGGTTTTCTTTTTCTCTTAGGTACCCAAATACATTCACCATTAGGCACATAAAATCTCCTTGCGTAGCATGTAATGGATGTATGACCTTTCTTCATGCAATAATTGCAAGTTATAGTTTGATGCACTTTCAAAATGAGTCAATTGATAATTCTTTATTTTTGAAAGGCATTTTTGATACTTTTGTTTTGGAGGCACAAACCTTGTTCCCAAAAGGTTTTGATCCATGTTTATACCCCAAACCAGAAGTATCTCCACCATATTTTTGCACACTTAGCATTTGATTTAAATTGCATTTACCTCCATAAAGCCTTTTCAAAAGATCAACCAAATAAGAATTTTCTGAAATCAAAGCATATATTTTTCACCTTGACCCTTTTTGTAATCATCAAATTCTTTTTGTAACATCTTTCATTTATCAACATTTAAAGATGATGAGGCATAAACACATCCATTAGCTTTGTAACTTGAAACAAGCTTTTCATTTGCTTCTTTCAAATTGCAAATTTAATATTGCAATTCAGCAATCTTGGAAACATGCCATTTGAGATTACCTTTTAGTTGAGCCTCTTCATGCATCTCATGGAAAGCATCAACAATATTATCATACTCAGAATTTACCTCAATTTCAGCACTTGAGAATTCTTCATCATCACTTAGTGTGGAAGTGAAGCAAACATTTTCTTCTTCATTCTTACTTGTTGATTTGGAAGTTGTTGAATCATTGTCTTCCCATGCTATGTATGCCTTATTTGGTTTCCCTTCTTTCTTTGTATTCCTCTCACCTTGTTGCTTCTTCAAAAACATAGGACATTCAAATCTGATGTGTCTGGGCTTACCACATTCGAAGCAAGTGAAGTTGGTGGAGTTGTTATTGTTGTTGTACCTTCTCTTGTTGAATTTTGACAGCTTTTTGTTCTTGTGTGTCTTCTCATGAATGTTGATTCCAGGGGGAGCTTCATAAAGTTTGGAAGTCTTTGATACAAGAAGAATTTTGTACTTTCGACATGCTTGAAGACTTGGAATTTTATGTAAAAGGAAAGCAATCTGTTGATCCATGCATTCACATATTTAATCATTCATTCATTGATTTAACGAAGTGTTTTTTATAAGAATCAAACAAAGCTTTTTATACTTTGCTAATTTTTTTTTTATTCAAAGGTTTTTGGAAAAATTGTTTTATACTGTTGTAATCGATTACATTAAAAATATAATCGATTAAATTGTTCTTAGTTCATTCTGGAAAAACCTTCAAGAACAAAGTAATCAATTACCTATCGGAATAATCGATTATTTAACCTTTGTTTTCACATACACTGCTTTGTTGAAACACTTTAATCGATTACCAATAAATAATAATCGATTACAAAGCTTTACATTGCTGCTCATGGTTTTAAGACTTTCTGGAAAAATCGATTACCAGTAGGTAGTAATCGATTACACAGGCTTAAATTGAAAAGCCATCTTCCTGCTTTAATCGATTACCATTTCTAGTAATCGATTACACCTTGTGTCTGTATTTTGTAAGTTTGCATTAGATAATCGATTACCATATCTCGTAATCGATTACACAATGTATTTTCGAATGCCACAAGCTCCTGCCTTAATCGATTACCAAAGATAGTAATCGATTACACAGTGCATTTTATATTTTGCAAGTTCCTGTCTTAATCGATTACAAAGACGAAATAATCGATTATTTTGCTCGTTGCTCATGCCCAGAAACTTTTTTAAACACTTTAATCGATTACAAGGTTTATTTAATCGATTACATGTAGCATTTTAATCGATTATTAGGCACGTTCAATCGATTACAGGCAGTTACAAAAAGATGTTATAAATAGAATCTTGACTCAGCTGCTTTTCTAACTTTGTGAAACACTACCCATTTGTATTTTCTAAGCTTAAATAGTCTTGTGAGCATTCTTAAGTGTTTTCCAAGGGATAAAGTCTTTCTTGCTCCATTGTGTATTGATCATGTGTGTTTGAGTCATTCTTGGAGCTTGAAACCATTTCAAGATTAAGGAAAGTTGTTCTTTTTGATTTGTAATCATTCAGCCTAAGTTGGTAACTTCATGTTGCATTGCATCATTGGATCGTCAGGTTGTCTCTCTCCTTAATCTGGTTGTAATTTTTGTTTTCTATTTTCTTTATGAATTGGCTGTTGTATTTTGGTTCTTGCTTGTAACTAGAGAAAGGGTTCTCTAGGTGAAAGAACTGAGTATTGTTCTCAGGTTCTTGTCTTTTAGAATCTAATAGGGTTTTAGATTTCTGTACTTTATCTAGGGTTGATAAAGGGAGACTTTGTAATTGCTTGTAAGAACAGAAAATTACAATAGTAGAACTCTAACCTAGTATTGGTTGGAAGAAAATTGGATGTAGCTTCTAGTGTTGAAGTGAACCAGTATAAATCTGATTGTCTTGTTTCTCTATTCCTTAACTCTTATATTCATTGTGTTCTTGTTTAAATTGCTTGATTAATTATATCAGTTTTGATTCATTGAATTCCTTGGGGCTGAAATACTTGATTGAATAAAGTTCTTGGTTTTTGAAAAGTGATAAAGATCCTAGGAACTCTGATTTTGATTAAAGAATTTTTAAAATACCAGGCTTAACCAATTCACCCCCCTCTTGGTTAAGTGTGAGATATTCTTTACAATGAACTTGCTGAATGTCTTCACTATTAGGTTCATATGTTCATCACATTCATCTTCATCACTTTAGTCTTCCTTCTCTACATTCGATGATGCAGTTTTCAAGGATATACTCTTTTGCTTTTTGTCTGCATTTTCAGAATGTGTTAATTGTGACATTTCAAGTTCATACTCAAGAAGCTTACCGAAAAGTGCATCCATAGACATCTTAGATAGATCTTTTGATTCCTTGATTGTTGTAACTTTTGGTTTCCATGGTCTTGTAAGACATTTCAGGATTTTGATGTTTAACTCTTTAGCATCAAAGGTCTTTCCAAGGCCAAAATGATGATTCACAATGTGAGTGAACCTAGTTTGCAGTTGAGAAATGTTTTCTGTGGAATTCATCTTGAACATCTCATAGTCATGAATCAAGGCATGCTTCCTTGACCTTCTAACTTCATCAGTGTCTTCATGAGTTACTTCCAACATCTCCCACATTTTTTTGCACTTTTACACCTGACAATTCTAAAGAATTCATTAGAAGAAAGAGCGTATGTAATCATGTTTCTAGTTTTAAAGTCATATTGTACAACTTTTTTTTTTTTTGCTTCCGTCATCTCATCCCACTCCTTGGGAATTCTTTCATTATCAACAACTTTTGTAGGGATCAAAGGACCCTTCTCAATAGCATTCCAAGTACCTGGGTCATTTGATTGAATAAAGATTTGCATACGATTTTTCCAAAAGTTAAAATGCTCTTCCTCAAACATCGAAGGACGATTGAGAGAGGCTCCCTCTTTAGAATTTATTTGTGTAGTATTCATTTTCTTTGAAAAGAAAGTGATCTTGAATCACTTTCAAGAACCAGCTTTTGATACCAATTGAAAACAATGAATACACTCAAATACCAAAAGGAGGTGAATTTGAATAACCTTGACTTTTTAAAATTCTTTATGAAATCAGAGTTTAGGATCTTAATCACTTTTAAGACCAATATAACATTAATTCAGTCAAACCATTTAGTCCAAGATTCCAATCACAGAACCAGCACTTGTTGAGTAATGAATAAATCACAACAGCTGAGAGATCAAGATAGCAAGAAGAGATAGAACAATAAAAATTAACACAAGCACATATACTGGTTCACTTCTCAAGAGAAGCTACATCCAGTTCTTTTAATCAAACTAAATTAGAGTTCCACTAATTCAAAATTATTCTTTACAAGCAATTATAAGTGATTTTCTCTATCAACCCTAGACAAAGAATCAGAGTTCTAACACCCTATTAGAAATCAAATCACCAAGATCCTGAGAATCCTACTCAAATCTTTACCCCTAGAGAACACTACTCCAGAAAGGTTGAAAGAAACTCTTTGAAATTAGCCTTACAAAAGTATTTTGAAACTCAAAACAATCTACAAGAAAGTTTAAAAGAGACACAACCTGTGATCCTCAATGGATGAATGAATGCACCAATGATTTTACTAATCAACACCAGGTTGTATGAATATCAAAGCTCATAATCAACTCTCTTGAAAAAAAATTCTTGACTCATCATCAAGTATGAAGCAAAATGATCTTTTAATCTCAAGCAAGAAATCTAATACTCAGAAAATTGTTTCTTGGACAATGAGAACATTTGCTTGAGTTGGGATTTTGTAATCTCAAGTATATGATGAAAAATGATCTCTCTTGAAATCGCAGACCCAAGCAAATTTATATAGAAAATAGTTTTAACAGACAGTAATCAATTATTATACAAGTGTAATCGATTATTTTAACATATGTAATCGATTATTTAACTAAGTAATCGATTAAAATGTTCTTGAGACAATCTGGAAATCTTTAACGAACAAAGTAAACGATTATTTTATGAAGTAATCAATTAAACCAGCCAGTCTCGTATATGCAATAGGCCTTGGTAATCAATTACAGATTGTGGTAATCGATTAAGACAGTCATGTGCAATTTCCAGAATAAGCCTATGTAATCGATTACAGATTGTGGTAATCGATTACAGATTGTGGTAATCGATTAAGGCAATCATGCATATTTAAAAATGAACCTGTGTAATCGATTACAGAGTAATGGTAATCAATTAAGATAGATAATCATGATTTACATTTTGTGTTATGTAATCGATTAAGAGTAGCTAGTAATCAATTAAAGTGTTCTTCATGGCTTTTCCAGAATCAAACAGAAGCTGGTAATCGATTATATCCTTGTGTAATCAATTAAAGCAGACAAAGCCATGGAATATGCACAGATAAGCTCTTAAGCTCTTTTCTTAAAACATTTTATGCATTAATATGTTTATGCTTTATGCAATGCAAGGATCACAAGATAAGCCTTCTTAAACCATTCTACAAATTACAAATGCCTTCAATTGAATGACATGGAAAAAGCTAAAACCTTAAAGTGACATGAGCTTTATACTTGATCTTCTTCTTCAACTCCTCCTATATCCAACATATATTTCATTGGTCCATTTCCATCATCCTACTCAAATGAATATCTTTTATTGGCTGTGGACTATGTAACTAAATGGGTGGAAGCTATAGCTGTATAACATGTTGATGCAAAGACTGTCATTCGCTTCCTAAAGAAAAACATGTTTTCAAGGTTTGGTATACCAAGGGTGTTGATAAGTGATGGAGGATCTCATTTCTGCAATGTCCAACTCAAGAAAGTTCTCCAACACTATAGTGTTAGACACAAGGTAGCCTCACCTTACCATCCCCAGACCAATGGGCAAGTTGAAGTTTCTAACAGGGAAATCAAGAAAATCTTGGAGAAAACAATTGCTCAATCAAGGAAGGATTGGTCTCAAAAATTAGATGAAGCTCTATGGTCATACAGAAAGCTCTGTGGTCATACAGAACAACATATAAAGCTCCAACAGGACTCACTCCCTTCCAATTGGTCTATGGCAAATTTTGTCATTTACCTGTTGAGTTAGAACATAAAACTTACTGGACATTAAAATTTCTGAATTTTGATCTGAATGCAGCATGTGAACACAGGAAGCTCCAACTTCATGAATTGGAGGAATTGAGGTTTCAACCTTATGAAAATTCTAAGCTTTATAAGCAATGAGTTAAAATTTATCATGATAAAAAGCTTTTGAAAAAGAATTTTCTGCCTAGTCTGTTGGTTTTATTATTTAACTCTAGATTGAGATTGTTCCCAGGTAAGCTAAAATCTAAGTGGTCTGGACCATTCATCATTAATGAAGTCATGCCACATGGAGCTGTAAAACTTGAAGATCCAGCTACAAAAAGGACATGGACTGTAAATGGTAGCAAAATCAAACACTACTTGGGTGGTGACGTCGAAAGACTCACCACTGTGGTCCAGTTGCAGGAAGTTTGAGCTACAACAAGGATGTCCAGCTAAAATGACGTTAAAGAAGTGCTTCTAGGAGGCAACCTTGTATATCTAAACCTTTGTTTTATGATATGTGTGAGATGCATTTATATTTCTTTGCTTAAATATTTAATGTTCTATTGAAATACTATACTTATAAATATATTTTGAATTATAGGTTAATTATAGTTAAACATGACTATAGATTAGTATGGAATTACATTTTTAATATAAATTAGTCATATTAAATTTTCTACTTAAAAAAGGGGAGTTAACTCGCCTGGGCGAGTAAGCATAATAATAAAAAATAAATAAACAGAGGGAAGAAATCAAATTTCACCCCATTTCAAAAAAACCACTTTCATTTCTCCCTCTTCCATTTTAACATTCTGTCACTTCAATTTTCTTTTCCAAATTCGCCCAAGCCATCTCCCATTTCCAGAAATTCACATAAGTTTCCTACACCACTTCAAATCATTCACGTAACTACTCTACCAAGATAATATTCACAATATTTGCTGAAATGATAAAGAAAATGGAAAATTGTCCCAAACAATTTAAATAAAAAAACACAATAAATGTCTAAAACTCATTTTTGATTTCTGTAATTTTTTTGGTGTTTTTAAAAATCATGAATATAGAATAAAAATTCCAAAAGTGGCCTAGATCATCAAATTTGACAAAAAGGACCCCAATGCCCATGTTCGTCTTTCCAAGGGCCCATGATGTATGAATGTTTTCTACATTCCGGTAAAGTTTCAACCAATTTTGAGCTAGTCACATGTGAAATGACCAAAATGCCCCTATCATTAAAACTCTTATTTAGAGGTTGAATTTGCAAATTTAGACCCAAACCAAACTCCAAAAGGGTTAGTTTTGCTCAAAATGTGGGATAAACTTTGGACACCAAGTTGTGCAACCAAACTCCACAAGTAAGTTTATTTCTGCGACACATGAAGCACATAACAACATTGACAACACATAACAACCAAACTACTCTATTTTGCATTTTGTTCTGCACTACTACTTCCCACACACAACTTGTTCAATCTCTCACAGTACTTATATAATGTCTCTCCAGATGGCTGCCTTATACCACAAATTTCTTTTCGCATGGATGTTGTTATGGATGTAGGGAAGAATTTCAAAGAAATTCTTCTCTTCATAACTATCAAATTGTTGATAGGATATGGTTGGAGGTACAACCAGTCCTTAGTCACACCATCCAGAGACATCATAGCGACAAAGCGGGTAGTTACAAGAGGCAATGTCATAATAGATTATCATGTAACATCACACCATCTTGTTCATTAAATGGTATCCGAAAGTCCAAGTAAAAATCCACACAATTTATAATAACATACTCTGTTAAAGTCCAGTATGACCATCTTATAAAATCAACATCTCAATTGTCTCTTAGTGGAATTTCATAAACATTATCACTATAGAAATCCTTGTGTGTCTAGTTTTGAAAATAGAACCACACATCATCGTAGGATCAGTACACAAAGAGAACTGATCATTTTTCTAATACATGTATGAACAGGACAACAATTATTATCCCCTATATATGATTCACCCCATTTTAATTAGCATCTTAGTCAAAACCGTGAATTAAATTATAAGTAACCCCAACTTTTAAAGCTTATCATGTCTAGTTTTCAGGGACGTTTATGGAAATGACGTATCATTTCCATATCATTCCCAGTTCATAAAACAAATAGTAAAGGTTGAAATAGAACATCTAGCAAAAGGTTATGTGAAAATTAATGGTCTATGTTCGAATTATTTGGGTAAAAGATTAATTAGAGGCATTATAAACATGTTTGGGAAAAAATGACCATATTGCCCTTACCGTAAAATAGAAATGACAGAAATGCCCTTGAAGTTAAAATGACGAAAATGCCCTAGATATTTTAAGGAGGAAAATTATCTAAATGCCCTTGGATATTTTGGAAATGACAAGAATGCCCTTAGATATTTTGGCTACATTTTTGTGGTAAAATTACATAAATGCCCTTGGACATTTTGGAAAATTACAAACACGTCCCTAAAGTGACAAATTACCATAGTGCCCTTCAGGCTAGAAATGACCAGATACCCTTTGAGATTCTGTGGAAACTTGATGGAAATACAGAGTATTCTTAGACAGGAGATTATTAAGATATTTTGTGACAAGAAACCTTAGAATAGAATTTCTATAAATTTTATAAGGTGACTACTTTGAAATTGTATTCAGAAGGATGGAGGTGGCAGAACAATATGGAAAAATGAGAAATAGAATCTGTGGAATTTTCTCTCAATTGTAGGATGTCTAGATTTACACAATAAAATGGTTTAGTAATTTTGATGGACAAAAGAAGAATAGACCAAGTAGAATTAAGATAAGAACATTTTGTAGGCAAGGATGTGTATTATTCGGACGAACTTTCTCAAAGTCAAGTTTCTCGCTTGTTAGTCAAGCTTTGAAGCCCCTACTTTCTTTTATGGATTGTTGGGATATTAGAAGACCTTTTTTCTCAACTCGAGTCTTAAGTTCAGCGGCTTAGATTGCTTGTGAATAATTTTAAACTATCATCAAAGCCAATTTTTGGAGGTCTCTAGAATTCTATTATTTCATATTATTTTAGGTGAAAGAATTCAAATTAAAATTAAACTTCTTACAAGGAATTACCATGCGAAAAACCTTAATTGGAATAAGGTTTTTCTTAAGCATCCAATGGTATAAAAGGAAGGAAATTTATATCCATACCCCTAGGTTTAAAGTTCACGAAAATGGTGTAGAATAGGCAAGAAGATTCATGAAAGCCACTTGTAGAGGTAAGCCATGTGATGAATACAAGTATTAGGACACTTGTATAGCATGGATGTAAAGAAAGCAAAAATCTTATCTTGTCTCCTTTGACAGAACACGTGGACAGTCCTAGACATTATTTCAACAATCTCAACGGTCAAAAGTTACATATGTGGGATAGTAGTGTACCTTTAAAATTTTAAAGAGATCCAACGGTTAACGAATCCAGAATTGGAATTTTATTAAAACGGGTTTTGGGATAAAGTCAAGAATGGAAGGAAAACATAAAAATCTTCCTTGGCAAGCTATTCCACGAAAATACAAGAAGGAAGGAGAATTATTGAGAACCTTCAAGAGCTTGGACACTTGGATGGTGGAGAATAAAGAGCCTTCATGATTTGGCCACTTGGAAAGTAAGGTAATGATGGCTTAGGAGATTTTTTTAGTTTCAACCACTATATAAAGGG
>PYAF01001138.1:1054851-1065163 GCA_007407185.1 Glycine tomentella | reverse complement strand
GTTTGGAAAACGAATTGATAACAACGACGGTTTAATTAAAGGTATAACCGACTTGAAAAGCAGGAAATTCTAAGACGGTTAAAAAACAACCGTCGTCGTATATAAGTTTCAAAGACGGTCGTAACCAAAAACCGTCGTCGTATACCTATTTCTAAGACGGTTAAACATACAACCGTCTTAGTATACACATTTCTAAGACAGTTAAACAAACAACCGTCTTCGTATACCTATTTCTAAGACGGTTAATCTCATAACCGTCTTCGTTACTGACTTTCTAAGACGGTTAACCAGAAAACCGTCTTAGAATCCCTTATAATTTAATTTTTTGAATAAAAAATAAAATATTTTACGGTTTTCAAATACGGTTTGTACGTAAAACCGTCTTCAAATGGTAAAATCAAAGACGGTTATATTTAAAACCGTCTTTGTATATTGTATATTAAGACGGTTGTCACCACAACCGTCTTCGTATGGTGCTTTTAAAGACGGTCTTGGAAAAGAACCGTCTTTGAATGTATAATTTTTTATTTTCTTATTTTTTTTTAAAATTATGACAACGACGGTTTTCTAAAAGACCGTCTTAAATGATACAAACGAAGACGGTTAGAATAACCGTCGTTAAAATGGACTGTTTTCTACGACACGCGATACGACGACGGTTTAACAACCGATGTAGAAGGCCTAAAATAACCGACGTAGAATGTAGGCGCTGTAGTAGTGTCAAGTTACTATTGCAATATTCTTGTTGATAAGGTGTTCCATACATACTCCGCGCATTGTAATAACTTCATAGAGCCCAAACTAACAACACGTGTTATGCCCATCAGATTGTATGATTCTCCATTAATTAACCGAAGAAGGATTCAATCTTATATTTCTCTAAGAAGCACCAACTAAATGAGACGGATGATTTCATACCACACCAGGGAAAATTCCAATGAAATAGATACCAGTGCGGCTGTTGTTTCCTGCATTTTTTTTGGAATGTTTTTTGACCTTCAGGATTGGTCATTCCGGAATCCAAAAAAGAGAATATATTCTAGAAAGTAATTTTAGATTTTAAATTGATTATTTTAGAAAGTGCAGAAGCAATAGCCTACCTTGCTTTTGTTCCTCTTTCTTTCATTTGAAAATAATGACGCATGTAGGTTATATATATAAAATATATTTTATGAAATAATTTAAAAATAATAACACAGGTAGATTTTGAATTTATAAACATCATGTTATTAGCATAACACTTAGTTTATTGGACCAATAGGCTAATTATATTAAAAAATAATTAATATTGCTATATATAAGATTAAAATTTATAATGTATTTTTAATACATATATAAGTTTACATAATAAATTTTATATTAATTAATTTTGATCTAATAATGTATTTTTTTTACATATATAAATTTTAAATAAAAATCATAAGTTTAAATAAAAATCATAGGTTTAATAAAAATTTATAAGTATTAAGGTACCTTTTAGGAATTCAATTTCAAAATCAAAGACACTTAAGATTGTTTGTCAACGGATAAAAATCTGTTTTGATGCAAGATTTTTAATATTCTTTTGTGAAATCTCTTGCAAATTTACGATGAACATGAATAATTTTGTTGAGCAGGATTCTAATGTTTTGAAGTAAATGTAATTATTTGTTCTTTGCCATTAACAGATTGTTTAATCTCAAAAACATGATTTTTATTTAAACCTATGGTTTTTATTTAAAATTTATATATGTAAAAAAATATTATTAGATCAAAATTAATTGTTATAAAATTTATTATGTAAACTTATATGTGTATTAAATATACATTAGAAATTTTAATGTTATATGTAGCGACATTAATTATTTTTTAACATAATTTGCCTATTAGTTCAATTGGTTAGAGTGTCGTGCTAATAATGCGAAGGTCACAAGTTCGAGTTGTATGAGCCAATCCATATGGATTAAATCCGTATAAACTTTAAGGAAGGGTATTTTTTTGTTTTCCATTTTATTGCTGGGTGTATGAAGAACTTTTTTGGGTGCAGGAAGAAACTATCTCTATTTCATCTACAAATAGTTATAAGCCCACTGGGCCTATACCTTTTTTTTCCTGTCACTTGGGCCACTACCTCATCTCCTGCAACAGATTTTCTTCCTTCACCCATCATATTTCTTTTTGTACCCAGAAATGAGATAGAAAACCAAAATACTCTTACAATAGCTTATATGGATTGATAATCTGTAAGGCCCATACGGATTGTTAATTATAGGTTTAAAAATCATAGGTTTAAATATATGTAAAAATCATAGGTTTAATAAAAATTTATATATGTAAAAAATACATTAATAGATCAAGATTAATTGTTACCAAATTTATTATGTAAACTTATATGTATTAAATATACATTAGAAATTTTAGTGTTTTATATATAGCGATATTAATTATTTTTAAACATAATTGATCTATTAGCTTAATTGGTTAGAATGTTGTATTAATAATGCAAAGGTTGTTGGTTTGAGTCTTTTATAGGCTATTTTTTTAAAATTATTTCATAAAACATATTTTTAACATAATATTGATAATACTGATTGTTAATCCGTATCGGCTATAAGTAAGAGTATTTTTTTATTGTATGTAGCTTTTTTTTCTCTCGATTAAATACTTACATTGATTTTTGTTTTGTTTCGTGGTCGTGACTCACTGATTAAATGCCTTTATGGTTTTGTAGATCACACTGATTAATAAAAAAAAAATTACATTTTTTCTAATTAAATAAAATTTAATGAATACTCCAGGTTTTATTTCCTTTTATTTGTGTACAGTATATCGTGGCATCAAAGTTGCAATTGCAATAGATAAAAATATACATGGAGTACTGGTTGTATCGTTAATGATGAAGATTCTGTTTTTATAAGATATTGACGAGTAATCAAAGCTCGCACCATCAATAAACTGAATTGGTCGCTCTACTTATACAGTACCAACCTGAATCACTCCCCATTAGTTAACACCATAACTTAATCAAATTAGGCAAAGTAAATTAAATTAAAGAAAAAGGGACATTTGTTGTTATAAGGCTGAAAATAGAGTGTGAAACTAAGAAGAGTTAATTAACAACAATATTTGAAAAAATTATTCAATTGGCATAAACTGTCGTTGGTCGCTATAAATCATAAATTCAACTCGTTAACAGGACTCTTGGGTTGAATTATATATCAACCAAAAGCTTAATTGAATTGAAAATTCCAATTCTGTGCTTGACAAATGCCCAAAATTTAATTTTAACAAGCAGAATTAAATGCCCCGACAAAAAAATTTAAATCTAGATCGAATTCCAAAACAACGTCAAATCAATTCGAAAAACATATCATTAATGGAAAACCTCCTTTGAATTAAATTAAAGTTCAGAATACAATTTAAGTTCATCAAAGTAAAACAACCTGAGAAGCATTCAAACTACGGAGTGAAGAGCAATCCTACTAATACAGAGAAAGAATCAAAACAATAAATGCAAAACCTAGGTTTACATCAAATAAAAATCAACAGCCTACTGTTTGGACGGTTGGACCACTGCTCTGACTTCCAGCTTCGTTTTGACCTTCCAAACATCATAATAAGCTCTTGAGGTTTTCATGAAACTTGTAGAGGTTTTTGTCAGCCTTTACAAAATATTTAGTAGTATTGTGTACTTTTTCTAGACATCTTGAGTGTAAAATTGTAGAACTATATATCAACATATAGTTTGTAAGGAGTGATTTGATAGGTTCGACAATAGTGTTAATGAGCGGTTTGATAAATCCAGCAACGGTTAGGATATAAACTGGAAAAGGAGGATTTGGTTTATGTCCACCCGGCTGAAAGGAGGCTTAAAATTTAAATTTAAGTTTAATTTAATTTCAAAAATTAAGTCTAAGAAGAGAATTATGTCACTTATATAAATTATTTTAATTAGGAATGACAACAGATGGAGAGGACTCAGATTATAGATACTCTTTCCCCGTTGGATAAAAATTTGTTTCATATTTATGCCATTATTCATACGGGTATCCATTTAAAACTAACTGTTTTTTTTTATTCGTAGGTATTCATGAATTTTAATTAAATTGCTGCACATTTTTTATAATTAAGATGCCTCAGATTTCATAATGCATTATAATCGTTTGCATAAATTAATCAATTCGCCAAAAGACTTTCTCTCTACGTACATCAGAACAAATCTGATTGAATTTAATACCATATTAAAATAAATCCAAACAAAATTGCATTTTTTATGATTAGTCCCAATATTCTTATTAATTTAAAAATCAATGCAAATCAAACTATAAACACCCCTCTTATTGAATAATGATAATTTGATTTAGGGTTTGACAGTGGAAGGGAAAAAGGTATAGTTTGGATTTGACACTGGATGGAGACAAAACTGGGGTAGTTAATAACATTGAGAATTTAATGGTTGAGAAGATTTTTCTTTTATAGCAAAAAAAGTCCTTCTAGACACACGAGGCAAAATTGTCTTGTATTTTAATATAATAAGTTATATATTTAAACTTTATATTTATTTATTTTATAATAAATAAGACTTGTATAAAATACTTTGAGCACTAACGTGTATAGTAATTAACTATGGCAAAATTTTCTATTAAATATTAGTGTGCCGTTTTGGCATGTTTTTCTCGAGAGCAATATACAGAGTTATTGTTAAAAAGGTTCAAATTTCTTAGATATTTTTTAGTAACTGTCAAAAGTTTTTCTTTCTTTTTTTGAGCTTAGAGTTAAATTAAGGGTCTAACTTAGTTAAATAAAAATGTGTAAATTATTATAAATTTTTTAACATTATCTTAGATTCCTATGTATCAAGAAAAGAAAATTAGAATTAGAAGCCTCATCAAATTAATTAAACACCAGCCAGACATATCGTGGACATTGACAGTCTAATAGTAATAGAGAAGAGATGCCATTGGGAGGACTATATTATACTTGAGGAAACGAGAAGAAAAAAAGTACATAAAAATAATTATGCATTTCATTATCCATAAATTCTTTGTTATGGAAAGATAAGAAGAAAGGATATCTTACCCAATTTTATTCTTATATATGTAAAGAGATGATTTTTGAATTTAAACTCATGATTAAGAAATAATTAAGACACAACTTTTATTATTATGTCGTCAGAGTTTGTTATCAAGAAAAAGAAGAAAAAAAAAAGTGCATGCAGTAATTAATTATATGTGCAATTAATTTGTCCATAGAGTGAGGTCTATTACACAACCGATATCGTCCCAATCCATAGCTCTTTTCATAGAGGGCGGGGTAATAAGCAAACCCTCAGCCATACTATCCAACAACCCTGGCATATTATACAATGCCTCCTCATCAAAGAACATTGTTTCGGACCCATCATCGTGCATGCCAATGTTCAAACAAGTGTCTTCAGCATTCTTGTGAGAGCAAGCAAAGGCCGTGTTTGGTATGAAAGCCTCAGCAGCAGTAGTAGTAGCTTTTGCTGCTTCTCTTATATCTACAGCAGAACGTGACTTTGCAAGTGGGAGAAGGGAAACTGAATCGGGGAAGTTGAATTTTGCTGAGGTGCCACTAAGTGCCAAGACAGCCACGTCATGTGCCCTAGCTGCCATTTCAGGAGTAGGATATGTCCCTACCCAAACCCTTGATTTTTTTGTTGGTTCCCTTATTTCACACACCCATTTGTTCCTGTTCCTTTGCCGTACACCCCTATACACAGGGTGGCGTGTCTCCCTAAACTTCTTTCTACCTGCTTTTCTCTTGTGAGATGGATTGGTATATATATTACTTGGTTGTGGATTTGGAGAATCACATAGTGGATTAGGGTTTGGTGGTGTGCATGGTGAGAGTGAAGAGGGGGAGGATAGTGAAGTGGAATCAGGAGATTCGTTAATAATCTCAAAGTCCATAGTTTATAATTTATATCTAATGGTGGTTTATTCTATTGACTAAGAAGTGAGATGGGAAAAGAGGTGTGTATGTGATGTTGGAGGAGTGAGGTTGGTGTATATGGTAAATTAAAAAAGGAGATCGATGATTTAAAATGTTTGGGGGTATTGCTGTTTGATTAATATATGCATGATAAACGCGACTTGGACAGGAGGTTAACACGGAGAAGGAACATGTGCCACACACTAATGTGAATTTTGGCCATGTGCTGGGATTGAATCTTGATTGATGATACCTGCGCTGGTGGGTTTGGTTGGGTTGAAGAAACCACGTGGGGCATCAATTGAAGGGACCGATTTTAAGTGTAGTGATCGATAATGGTCTATCCCTAGGTTGTGGGAGAAGCAAAAGAAGTGACAGATTGAAAGATAAGAGAAAAGACTAACGTTTTTTTTTTTATTTGTCATAGCTGATCAACATATATAAGATTGGTGTAAAGAGAAGAAAAAGAAACGGTGAATTTGAATTTTTTTATTATATATATATATATATATATATTTTAACGAAACTAACAAGTTAATATTTAAAAAAAATAATTTTAATGTGTAAGAGACAATAATTGGATAAATATAATTACACTTTAATTTACATGTATACAAAGAATTTAAACTGGTTGCTGAACAATATTATTGTCTACATTTGTAATGATAAAATTATAAATACAATGTCTTAGAAGAAGAGTATTAATAACATATTTTTAATATTATATTTTTATAAATAGTTAAAAGTATTAAAAATTAAAAATTAGTGAGTGAAATTTATTACATAAGAAATAAGACTTATAAAAATTTATAATTTTTAATAAATTAATTTTAATTAATAACAATGTTCAAGGCTTCAAGGGTGTATTTTTCTTAAGACCTCAAAAGGTATATTAAAAAGTATGTTGTCATTATAATTTCTTAAATAAAATAAATGATAAAAATTAATTTTTTAATCCTTAAATGTGTCTAATTGTCTACATAAAAAATCTTAATTGTCAAATTAGTTCTTAAACTACTTATTATATTTCATAAGTCCAATTAATCTCTATAGCTATCACATATGGACTAATTTGATTGAAGAAAACACATATTCAGTGCTTTTAAGCATATAATTTCTATCATCAAGGAATTAACATATTTTATATATATTGGACTATTCTGATTAATAATTCATTAAAAAGTATAGCATAATATTGTATACATTTACAGCAGTCGCTTATTTATTATTATACCTCATTTTACTGTACTTTTTCTGGTAGAGATAATAAATCAACATGAAATATTCTTTAAATTAAAAAGTCTTCCCCTCAACTCAAACTTTTTTCGTACCTACACACTGTATATGGTGTGTAACTTTCGACTCACTCCACACGACACGACAGTCGACATTGCATAGACTATGAACAGTTTTAAAAAATAGGACAAAAGCAAGAAAATAGCAAAACCTTATATAAATTAAGCCTAGTTAACTTTTATTTTCCTATAATTTTTATATATGATTGTTTAATTTAATGCACCCGATGCGATGCATATATTAAGGGGACAGGAAAAAAATTAATAAATGATATTTTTGTTATTAATATAATGATTTTTTATTAATTTTAACAAAAACTTTCTATTTTTATCTTTTAACTTGAATATTCAATAATAAAAAAAAACTCGTTATTTTATGAATTCCATTAATCCGCCATTTGTCATTAGTCTCAGCCTTCACTCTTTTTTTCTTTAGCAAACTACATATATTATTTACATGAGATAATCTTCGGGCTGAGTAGAATAAATTTTTTCGAAATAGATAAAATTATTATAAACAATAATACATTCTCTTTATATATAACATTTTCTGGTTATCAAATGATAAGTTTACTTTTTTATTTTATTTCTCATTTAACTCCTTTAGTTCATGACAATTTCATGATGATTAAATAAAAAATGAAAACTAAAAAAAAAAACATTTGCCAAAAAAGTTGTAAAGAACCCATTCGAAAAAATAAAAATAATAAATTTTTAAATAATGAAAAAAATTAATTTATCTTAAAAAGACAAATACTTTATAATAAAGTATAAGTATTTGCATGCAATAAGTGCACAGCGTGGGAATGGAATATCGATGTGTGTATAATTCTAACCTGTAATGTTCAATTCGTTCCCATTTTTGCTTATCAATTGCTCTCGAAGGTGAACTCTTTCAAAACAGATATCCCGACACCGAATAAAGTCCATCATTCACACTGCAACTAACAAACTCCGATCGATCCTTTTCGTTTGGCAATTCATGGTACGTAATGCTACGTTTTTTGGAAACCATAAACTCCTGAGTCCATTCGTTAACAGTGATATTGTTTTTGCTTTAATCATGATTAAATTCTAATGTCAGTAGATTCAAATGTGTGCTGGCCTTGATATGCTGCTAGTATACAATAGTTTTTAGGTTAAATTGATCAATAATTCAATCATAAATTATTAATAAATGCTAATATAAGTGACAGTTTTTATTATCTTATCTTTATTATTTATTCTTTGAATTTTTATAACAAGAAACCAAATAAAGAAGATTTGAATTAAAGATATCACAGAGATAAAAGATAAGAGAGGATTTTCACACCCTAATTATAAATAAGGACTTAGGAGGTCAAAAAAAAGGAAGAATACAAAGGCTCATCTAGACAAAAACAAAGAGAAAGGGAGATTGAGAAGGATCAAGAAGGAAGATTAGGGGAGGTCAAGATTGAGGGGTTTGATTACTCTTCTTCTATAATCTCATTAATCCACTTTCATCATATTGTAGAGCTAGACATCACCATGTCTGGCTAATTCCTTATTCTTTATAGTTAGGGCTAAGACCTAATGTGAACTCCTCTGTAATTGGATTGATTCCTATTTTATTTATGCTAAATTGTTTTATTTTACTCTGCTTGAATCGATTATATCTTTATTAGGACTGATCATTCTAATAGAGTTATGAGGGTTAGGGTTTACAATAGGGATATTGAAACTTTAATTACTGACAAGAGTAAAGTAATAATTGTTACATTACCTAGGGATAGGAATGTATGATTGCAGAATAATTGATGTATTTGTTAATGCTTAATTTAGGAGAGATCATTAAGGAATTAGGATTTTGATTAAATTAAAGGGTTAATATCACTAAGGGATTAGGGCTTAACTAGTTTGATGGAAAAATACATTATCTGAACATATAGAATAATTAATTTAGTAATAAATCCAAGTAAAGGAGGTAGGGATCATAAGGTGGAGTGCTCTAACTACAATTCTTCCTCATAAGTTCTAAAATCATTATTAATATTATCTTTAATTTCAATTGCAATTTATTTCTGTTATTTTAATTTCTTCAATTCACAACATAAATTACAAACAACTTGATTTTTATTTCTTCCAATTTAAAGATAATAATTACAATAAAATTAGTGCATCAATCCTAGTGGAGACGATACTATATTTATTACTTTATTACTTGAAATGATTGGTACAATTGTCGAGTTCGCAACAATAATATACAAGTGGAATTAATTTTTTTATTCATAAAAATTGAATATAAACACACGAGAATTATTTACAATAATTCTTGCATCTTATTCAATTAATTAAATCAAACACTCTTAGTAGCCGGTTTAATTGATGGATTCTATATTTCATGTGAAAGTTCTTTTTTCACATAATACTTTATGTGAAAGTTAATAACTTGGCTTGATTGCACTTTTTTTTTACATTCCTATTTTGAAAAGGGGGAAAAAAAAAACACATCATGCGTTACCTTTATCAAACAAAACTCAAAATTATTAATATTTTAGTTATTTAAACTGAAATTAACAATTTGATTTTGTTTTGATCTAATGATTTAAGTTAACTTATTTAAAACATAATAAAGAAATCTATTCCGTAACATAACACTAAATCCTAATTTAGAAACATTGTGAAATTATAGACCGTAAGCGTAACCATTCTCTTCCCTTAACCGTCATCTTGGATGATTCCAATTATCCATTATGGTCTCAACTGATGGATATGCGTATTGGTGCACGCAACAAATCTGGTTTTCTTACCGGAAAAACTTCGAAGCCTCTTCCTTCTGATCCTTCCTATGATGCTTGGGTTACCGACAATAAGAGAGTCAAAAGTTGGCTGATTGATTCTATGAACCCTAGTCTTATGCAGTGATTTATCCGCTTGGAAACTGCACACGAAATTTGGGATGCAGCCTCTCGGACATTCTACGATGGGTCTGATGAAACCTGCTTATTCGACCTGAACCAGCGATCGTTCTCCATGAAGCAAATGGGTAGGCCTCTCTCTACCTATTATAATGAACTTCTCTCTCTGTTTCAAGAAATCGATCATCGCTTGCAATCCTCCAA
>PYAF01001138.1:1040103-1050740 GCA_007407185.1 Glycine tomentella | reverse complement strand
TGACCAGTTGCCCCAGATTTGTAAATAGTTTGAAAGTTGCACCAAATTGGTAATTTTTTATTTAATTTGTATTATTTTGGTTCTTTTGCCGTCTTTCAATCAATCAGTAAAAAATTAATCTGTTTGTGAGTGTCCTTCAATCAATTAGTCAAAAATTAATATGTCTGTGTTGTATTATTGTTGCTTATTCAAGAAAATTTTGTACACGTTGAAATTATTCTGCCAAATACATTGCTATTCACATGTGAACATAGCCATACATTACACCATTACATTAATCCTTTGGATTATCAATTCAATGAAGATAATTAACTTTTATAATTAATATTTTTAGGTTTTGGTATTTCAGTTTATTAGCATTTTTTTTTGTTATTTTCAGATTATTGATGATATATTGGCACGCAATCACTTGCCTGTTATAGTTGGAGGCACTAATTACTATATTCAGGTTGGGATTTTGAATCATCAATCATGCATTCTTTGTGTCTTATTATGTTTTTCGTTTTATTTATATAAATTTCTTGTAATGCCTAATAATGTACTTATGTGACCGAGTTCCACAATGTTTTTTTTTGTGTGGCATTTTTGCTTATTATCCTTCTTCAGGCTCTTGTGAGTCCGTTTCTTCTAGATGATTCTGCAGAAGATATGGATGAAAGCTGTTTGGCTCATCCACCTGGTACATTGCTATGTATTTGGTGTTTTGTTTTTGCTTTCTTATTTTTTTGTTTCTGTTCGATTAATGTATACTTGACATTTATTATATTTGTAATTTTATAGGGTCTGGTGACAGTTTATTTGCTGAAAATGACTGTTCAAACAATAGTTATGACATGCTTAAAGATATTGATCCAGTTGCAGCAAATAGAATCCATCCAAATAAGCATAGAAAGGTTAGTGTGTAATTTGATTATTTATTATTTATTCTTCTACAGACATATGAAAATGACCATCTTATTTATGCAGTTAGAGTTACATATACTACAATTCTGCCATATTTTTTTTCTGTTTATAATCAGTTCAATTTCCAGGCATTGTCTATGTAAAGTTTCTTTACTTCGTCAATCCATTAAATATCAACTTAAATTTGAGTTTTAAAGTAGTTGTTAAAAAAGTCAACAATTTTATTATACCTGACAATTTATAATTGGATAATAACAGTATAAAAAATATTTACATTATCAGTGTATTTAAATTAATTTCATGTACAGTATAAAGCATGTATAAACATGCTTATTATTGTAAGTCTTGTGATTTTGGAGTTCTTGCGTGCTGTACATCGTTTAGAAGCAATATGCCCTTTCAATTCATTTCTGAACATTTAAATTTATATGAAATGCCAAACTGGGGATGACATGTCTACACGTGTTTTTTGGGTTTCAGATAAATCAATATATTAATTTGTACAATCGCACTGGTGTTCTTCCTAGCATTATTTTTCAAGGAAAGGCAGCAGAGGTTTGTTTTCTTCTTTAGCATTCATCGATCAAATGGAAATTCAATACGATCTCTTTTCCCTTTGTCCGTAAATATATGCTTTGATATACAGTGTTTTTCCTCAAGTTATCGCCTTGATAAGCGATTGCTTTTCACAATTCACTAATCAGGCTTCCTCACTATTTCCATTTTGTTCTGTTGGTGGAAAATTGATGTGGGCATCAAGTGGATTAATAATGGAAGAAGGATATTCAATTGCTCATGTTTTATTGCAATATGTATGTTGATTCTTATTTCCCTTTTAAATAATAATTTTCTTGCTTGTGGCAGGGCAGAAGTGGGGTCAAGTTGATAACTTAAGATATGATTGTTGTTTTATAAGTGTGGATGCTTCTCTCCCTGTACTGGACAGATATGTAGAGCAGAGGGTAGATTGCATGATGTATGAGGGATTACTCAATGAAGTCTACGACATTTATAATTTGAATGCAATTTATACTAGAGGTCTGCGTCAGGCCATTGGTGTCCGTGAGTTTGAGCCTCTTTTTAGAACTTGTGTTGTCAAAGACATGTATGAAAGAGAGAGGGAATTGACTGAAGGATCCAGCATAGAAAAGGGAGCGACATTATTTAATCGTAATTTGATGTAGTTGGTGAGATCTTCCTCTAATACTGAAGCCACAATTCTTTTGGAAGAAGCAATTGAAAAAGTAAAGCTTAATACCAGGAGACTTGTTCGCCGTCAGGTAGAAATGTCATGTGTTTGTGACCTTCTTAAACAAGCATTTTTGAGTGAAAATTTCTTTGGCAGGGTATATTCTAGGAAACTGAAAATGCCATTTTTCTGATTTATCTCACTATAGAAAATTTTCAGTACCACTGAGAGATAGTTCAGCTGAATTTTGACATAAAAGTTTGAAATGCCCTTTGTTCTTTTTCTTTGAGCATTTAATTCACCTGGCATAAGTCTGTACAATATCAGTATTTCTTTGTTTTAACTACAAGACTTTTTGTAGAGTTATTATTAGTTTCTTTTTTTTTTTTTTTGCTGCCTAGAATTAATGTTATTGTCACCTCTGGTTTTATGTAATCTTAGTAGGGTACACTTTGTGCTCTACTTTGTTCAATAATATTTAGCTTTTCAAAAAAAAGAAATAATGTTATTGTCTCTTGAGCAATATAGCATAGTTTGTCAATAGGGACCAGTTAACTTAAAAGAGGAAATTATATATTTGATCAGTGTTCATTGGTGACAATTACTAAACCCTTCAGCATTGAATTGGCTAGAGTTAGTACGGGAACTTTGAAGTCAGAGATTGATTTTGAAGCTTTGTTCATGACAGAAGAGGATGCTCAGTCTTAACCTTGTTCCTGAATATTTTATTTGTTCATCATTATCAATTAGCTCATTAAATATCCTGGATTACATTGACTTGGTTATTTTCTGTTTTAGGCAAATCAGAAGATGTATGGACACGCCAAGTGGTTGAATCTGCTGTGAAGATAGTCAAATCTTTCCTGAGTGAGAATGGAAGCTTGCCATCCACCTTTGGGACGCCAAATGACACTGGGATGAAAATAATCCAAAGGGACCTCTGGACTCAATACATATGCAAGGTCTGCTATATTGTTTTTGAATCAAATCGTCATGAGACATTTGTCCCTTTCATGACAATGGAAAAGATTTGCATTGTTTTTCTTACCTAATACCCTTCAATGACACCTGTGTTTGGATTGGCAGTGGCAAAATTGATTTTAAATGAAATTGATTTTACATAATTGATTATTGTATAATTGATTTTGGTAAAAGTAGAAGCTACTTCTACTTGCTACAACACTACCATGATTTTTTTGCATCATAATTGATTCTACCATGATTTTGAAAACAATCCAAACATGTAAAATTTGGTCAAAATCAAGGTTGACCCACCTCACCATGGTCTACTATGATTTTAGAGGCTATCCAAACACACTTATTCGAGAGAAGGGGAATGTGGCAATTCTTATGTAGTCTTGGCGCAATGATACACCACCAACTACAATTCACCACGGAAAAATTTAAGTGCAAATTAAGTTTAAAAGTTTACATTTTGATGCCTAATTTTTTCTCTGCATAAAATACACCGCGAAAATTGTGAGGCACACAGTTTGCCATGTGTCTGTATTAGCATCACAATTGTGAGTTCACCTTATTTTCTTCGCACATTGTCTTGTCACTTGCATAGATGTGAGAGAAAGGGTGGTGTATAAAATCAATTTTTGCAGTGGCACACAATGGTGCTGCATCATTAAACATACTATTCTCTAATGAACTTTTCTGTTTACAGGCATGCGGAGATCGTGTGCTTAGAGGATTACATGAATGGGAGCAACACAAACAAGGTCGTGGGCACCGAAAACGTATTTCTCGTCTCAAGAGCAAGGGGCAAGTTCCTGGTTTTCTGGAAGAGAAGGATGAGTATTCTGCGGGTGAACAGTGAGATATCTTGTAAATTTGGAATCCCTTCCAGTTATGAAATGAAATATATACGGGTACTGTTGTTGACGGCTTGTCATGGCCGTGTTGAAAAGTAAGAATTTTAAGATTAAATGTTTTTCATTCCTAAGATTATGAATTTGTTTTAATCTTTAGATAAGTTTTATTTGCTATTATTTGTTATATTTAACAAAAAATAGTGGCGATCAAGAATAAATAAAATTTAATTAGGGATTGTTTTTTTTTTTAAATGATTTATCTTTAATAATGAAAAATATATCAGAACCAAGAATTTATTTTGTATGTGGAAAAAAGTTTGAAATTATCATCTTACTATTTAATAATCTGACTAACACAGTGGTTTTCTAGATCGATTTTGAGAGGAAAATAAAATTTGAATCAATCAATTTTTATTGTTCTGGTGCTTTTTTATTTTTTTTTAATTTTTTATAACCAAACCAAACTAACTCGATTAAGAATGATTTAATTGTTGCCTCAATGAGTCTCTTTATTATACAAGTGTGCAAAATGCTGTTTTGTATTTATAGAAAAATACATGTTTTTGTTCAAAATTTCATACATATTCCTGTCCTAATTAACTTTTTGCACAAAAACTCACACTTAAGACTTCGGAGAATAATCTCTATGAAATCAAAAACGAAAACTTTTAAAATGAGATGTAAAAAATCATCACAGATACTGGTTAGAACTTTCATGAGTATAGGATGGTGGTTCTAGTGAAATAACAAGAACATGGCAATGCATCCACCATTACCAATGGCTTTTCCCTTGAAACCAAAGGTGCAAGAGAACCCGCAGTAGCAGAACAACAAATAAGGAAGGAATTATTTAATAGATAAGAGAAGGAATGTGACTGTCATGAAGAATGAGTTAGGGAAGAAATGAAATGAAATCAATAGAGGCGTCGGTTCTTTTATTGTGCCACTCGCAATCAAAATTAAGAAATTAATACAAATATTAATAATACATATCATACTTGATTCGGGACTGAGGTCATTGGGTATGCAAAACCTGACACTCAAATTGAGTGAGTTTGGTTTGGTTTGAGTTGAATCCAACTAAGTTGAAACATTCGAACCAATGATATTGGTTCTGTTCAGTTTGGATTAACAAATTTCTCATGCTGTTTCAAACTAATGCACACCCCGATAACATGATTTATCAAATTTAAAATGATCTATATTATATTACACCATATCGCTTGTGGTGCATTAAAATCAAATTTATCAAGAAAAAGGAAAATATTTATAAAATTGTTACATTATCTTCAAATTATAAATAATTATATATAATAAGTTTATTAATTTTATAATAATTACTTTAAAATAACTGTACATGTTTATTAAACTCAATGCTTATTGATCTCTGACGATTATTTACAGAAAATCCTTGTTGATATGATGGGACTTGAGGACTAACAGGATAAATGTTGATGGTCATGACTCATGAGTGACCAATACTTGGTTTGGTGGTCAGATTTTGGCTTACCATATATTTTTTTTTGGTCAGTAAGTATTGATCTGAGAGAGAAGAAAAAATTAGGTATTTTTATACTATCACGACACGTGTCTATAATCTTAATTAATTTTTATGTGATATGTAAAATTTTTTATTTCACAAAAAAAACTAAGGAAATAATGGTCTTTCAAGTATCCAATTTTTTTTTTCCAAGAGACGGAACTCCATCAACCATTCAAGCACTGGCGCACTTAAAGATAAATATAATTGACTGGCTCAAAACTTTAGTATTGTTATTTTCTTTTAATCTTTCATATTTTACTATCTGATAGCACCAATAAGTATTTTTTTAGCTCTAGCCTGGTCAAGGAATTAATGATCTATAGACAATATATGGAAGACTTTGGAAGTTATTTCTCTGGAAATTAATCATAAAGCTGTTGAATAAGAAATCAGAATCAATCTCCAAGCATTAAATTTCTTTTTCTCATAATTAAAGCTATATCGGATAGATATTTGGTGGGGTTGATAATTCCTTAGCCAGCCTACTAATCACCTATTTGGCAGAGGATAATCCCAACTGTCCCCCTACGAACAGATAATTAGACCAATAATAAAGCAAAATGTACGATCTGTTTAAGAAAAAATAGAGGTTTAAGCCACTTAAAATGTCGAGAAGTTCATTTGGAAAAATATTATCACACACTTCGACATTTCATGTGTCATTGTAATCGACGATGATTTATAGTTTATTGACCAGACGTTGATTGAGTTCATGGCAAGTCTGGATATCAAATACAGAGTAATGTTGGTAGAGCACCCTCAAACTAATGGCCAGACCGAAGAGGCTAACAAATTTATTTTAATAGAGTTAAAGAAGCGGCTCAGAACAGTTAAGGGAAGATGGGTCGAAGAGCTCCTTGATGTCCTGTGGACATATCGATGCACTCCTCAATCTACTACACAAGATACCCCCTTTCGGTTGGTGTATGCAATGGATGCTACGGTCCTAGTGGAAGTAGGAGAGGTATCCCTCAGAATGCAAAATTTCATAAAGGCTAAGAGAACAATGAGGCCCTGCAGGTAAACCTATACCTCATTGAACAAGTACGAGAAGATGTCATCATAATGACAAAATCATGCAAACAACGTATGACTCAACACTTTAACTCCAAGTTGACACCTCGATAATTTAAAGAAGGAGATCTAGTTTGGAGGGCTCAGTGAGAAGCCCGAAAAGACTCACCAGAGAACAAACTGACCCTAAATTGGGAGGGACCCTTCAGGGTCCGACATAGTCTACAAAATGAAGCCTACAAACTTGAGGAATTCTTTGGAAAAGATGTCCACTCACTTAAAGTTTTATTATAGTTAGTCAATGAAAAGGGTGATGTAATCTTTTTTCTATCTCTGTTTTTTATTTTTGTAAAAATGTGAAAGGTTTTTTATTGAGAATGTTTTAATGAGGCACACCTATTCAAACCTTATCAATGAAGACATTCTCAACATGTTATTTTTTTGCCTCAACAACATCCTTTCGAATACTCTCGTCGGACAAGGATGACATATTTGTCATTTAACAATTTCCTCCCGAATACCCATTTCAACTAAGGTTGCACTCATATCTTATTTAACAGTTCCTTCTCGAATACCCACTACGACTAAGGTGGAACTTAATTTCGTTATTTAACAGTTTCCTCCCAAATACCCACTTCGACAAAGGTTGAACTTATATATTTTTTATTATTTAATAGTTCCTTTCCGAATACCCACTTCAGCTGAAGATGAATTCATAACTTTATTATTTAAACAGTTTCCTCCTGAAGACCCATTTTGGCTAAGATTTGAAGTCGTAAGTTGTTTATTTTTTGCTTTGGTTTGGTCAACAACCAAGAACACAACATTCATCTAGGTGCATTCAACACAAATACTTCATGAAAAATGCATAAAATATTTCATTGCAAAGATAACAGGTAAAAGGCGATCATTTCACAAAAGTGGCACTATTGGCTGAAGCTACATCAAACTTAAACTAAAAAACTAAAAACTAAGGATCCTCGTTATGATCAACATCCCCTTGCACCTCATTGTCATCATCATCCTCGTCCTCGCGATCCCCTTTGATCATATGGGTCTCTCCCGGGGGGTCGTCGCCAGTTCAGCATCTGGGGCACCGTCTTCCGAATTGTCATCAATGGGATTTAGTTGCCCATTATGAACATCTTTATCCATGTCAAAAATTGACTCGTTAGGAACATCACAATGGTAAAGCACTTGACAGAGGTAGTGATTAAAGCTGGATGCATGCTCCCCAACACACATCATCATATCAATCCGAGCCTTTTCTTCCTTTTTGGTGTCTTTCTCCTTCTTCGCGAAGGCAAACGAAGTTTTCAGCCTCTCCACCTCCTCCACATTTAAATTGGTGGAGTATTCAACTATATAGGAATAGCATTGTTGACAATAGTAGGTGTTTGGTGTTGGCAACTCTTTTGCCTCTAACTCAAGGGCAACAACAGAGCCTTTAGGTTTGAATTGTCTTTGACTAGGTTGATGTTGGCAGAAACCATGATGGCAAGAGTCCTCGGCCTTTTTTAGCTCAACTTCAATTCGTTGACCCTTAAGGAGCCCTGAAGGTGTTGGGTGATAGTTGTTGCCCAAAAGTTAGCCCAGTTGGCAGCATCATCACTCTTATTCAGAACATGACATCGTGATCCGAGATATATGACAAATCAATCAAATGACTTGACGCAAACTCAATGGTGAAGAAATTACCATTTGTTAAGGTCGAGATGTTGGTTAGGGGGTGAGCGCTTGAAAATTCCAGCATCCGTTACTTCATCTTCTTTGAACCCCAATGACTGAAAGGTTTAACCAAACCATGCCTCTAGTCACGATGTTTCCTCTTGTGTTTGCTTTTGTCCTTCTGCTTTGGTTCCTTGGCAGGGGGAGGGAGAGTGTCCACCGAAGGGTCCCTTAACAGCAGGTTTCAGATTAATGGTTGTGTAGGAATAACATTGTCAACAACAGTAAGTGTTTGGTTCTTTTTGGCAAGGCGAAAGGAAACCATGTTAGATCGGCTTGGGCCATAATTCTTGAAACACATACAAAAGTTAGTTAGAACAAATCCAAAGAAGAAACATAAAAAGAAGATAAACGATCCACCTTTAAGATCCTTAATTGGATTAGGGGACTTAAACAAATTCACAATGGGCTTGGCAAGAAGGCATCGATGGAGTGACTCGAGGAAAGCTAGGTTGCCAAGCTCCTCTTCGGTCAGGTAATCTATGGGGTACTCGTCATACTGGCGTGGCACTTGCTGCCAATAGAAGGGGAACATGTAACCCTTCACCTAGTTGTAGAAGTAGTTTACCCCGACTTTGAGTTTTATTACAATCATAAAGTAGTCTGTCTTGAAGTTCTTGTAAAATGTGGTAAAAATGCGAAACAATGGCCAAGCCAATATCATAACCAACGAAACCCATCGTGCCTTCTTTTTTGGTCGACAAAAAAAAGTAATGGAGGAATATATCAGGAGTAACCTTCACATATGTATACAAATAGAAGGAGCAAAATGCTTGAATAGAGGCCTAACCATTTGAATGAAGTTGGAAAGGATCCACATTCAAGATCCAAAGTACCCCCATCGTGAACTCATCAAACGAAATCCTTACATGCAGGTCTCGAATTATACAATTGTACATGAAGAAGAAATCCATTTGATCCTTCTTCCCTTTATTTAAAAATACAAGGTTTGCCAGAGGATCTTCATCATTCCTCCACGTCCTTAAAGCAATAAGACATATTTTGTCTTTCTTTATTGGGAAAATGGTGTGCCAACTGAGCATGCTCTTGATATCTAACTTGTCATTGTATCAAGAGAAAAAAGTCCCCACTTCCCCATCTACCCATGAGAATTCGGGAAGAGTAATAGGGGGATGCTCTTTCCTCTTGGCAAGAACCCTTCGATGTTTTATAGTTACCATTTCATCCAAAGACTCATTATGTTCTTCCCTCACCATGCTTTGCTCTTGAGCTGCTTCGGCCGAACGATTTGAAGGACCAACTGCCACATCCGCGTTATTGTCACCAATTGTATTCGCACCATAACTGATGTTGTTTGCCACCTACTCCGGCAATCTATCCAAGAAGGCAGAAAAATTAGTGGAACCCTCTTCAGAAGACGAGCCCTTCAAGATACCATATACGACCCTATGGAATTGGGAACAGGGGACATGATGAACACTTCTTCAGTTGGATTGGAAACTGACTCCGCAGACTCCCTCAAGCTGCCTTCAGACAAACCCATTATTCCTAAAATTACATATGTACCTGATACAGAAAGGGTGAAAAGTCGATGTCTCCCCCCTTTTATAGCAACTGGGCCCTGGCCCAAGAACAAAACTCCACCATAGGATCAAGTCTGATCAATGGTGGAGAACATGAAGTGTTTCGATTATCAATGAAGGAAGGTGAACAAACATCGTGTCAGAGCACGTTCTCACATCCTAACTGCCAAGATTAAAAAACAAAATCGTCTTTGACCTCTAAATACCCCCCTTTCCTCACTTTTCTGTTAAAAGACTTATGCACATAGGCCTTTCTCGGTCACCTATGGTTGATTGGGCTTGTGGACATGTATATTGAATAAGTATTCGATGGGATTAATAACCCCTTAGGTTTGGGAGTTAGAAGGGGAAGGGAAGCGAGAAAAATGAGGGAAGTTTCCTCCTCCTTGTTTGGGAGTTAAAAAATTATTAAGGGAGGGAAATAGAGAGTTAATAAAATACTTTTACAATTTTATCCTTATTTCAAATATTAATACACTCTACATTTACAAATAAAACTTAATTTTAAATTAAAAAAATTATATGATTTTCACATTTAAAATTAATTCTCTACTTAAAATTATTTTCTCTCTAAAAATTATTTTTCTTACTCTAAAATTCTCTACGTCACATTATATTTGAATTAAAATTATAAAAAATTAATACATTCTATATTTTACAAATAAAACTTAATTTTAAATTAAAAATTATTTTCTACCTAAAAATTATTTTTCTTACTCTAAAATTCTCTACGTCATATTATATTTGAATTAAAATTATAAAAAATTAATACATTCTATATTTTACAGATAAAACTTAATTTTAAATTAAAAAATTATATAATTTTCACATTTAAAATTAATTCTCCACTTAAAATTATTTTCTTTCTAAAAATTATTTTTCTTACTCTAAAATTA
>PYAF01001138.1:1022310-1040003 GCA_007407185.1 Glycine tomentella | reverse complement strand
AAAAAAATCGTTTATATTACATTTGGGCCTTTGGTCTTTTTGTAGGAATATCCGATGTAGGCATATTTTATGTCAAAGCGCTCGAAATTGAATGAAGTAATTGAAAAAATAATTTACAGCTTGCAATTCACTAATTGAGCAGATAAAATATCAGAAAACAAAAAAAATTTTGGGGCTCCGAAGCTTAAATCGCATTTTTTAGGCACTTAGAGGCCTCGTTTGGGAAAATTTTTTGGGCAAGTCCCCTTCGGGAACTTGCCCAGGCCTTCTCCTCTCAATTTCGAGCGCGTGGCCACCAGTTTCGCGTCAATCGGACGTCCTAGTCAAAAGTTATCGTCTTCCGTAATATTACGAAAACACCGCGAAAATCCTGCACCTCCATTTTTGGGGGCCACTGGTCATGCCCAGTTCTGGGCGTGACCAATTGTCCCAGATTTATAAATAGTTTGAAAATTGCACCAAATTGGTAATTTTTTATTTAATTTGTATTATTTTGGTTCTTTTGCCATTGAAAGACACCCGTAATCTTTAAACACGATAAAAATAAATAAATAAACAATTCTTCAGCGTTGAGACTTACGGGAATAGCGGAATCCCGAAACGCTTTAGCTGTGAATTGGGGCTTAAGGTACCCAAGAGATGATGCGGCACTCCTGTAACAGATTCGAAACGCGGTCTCAGAAACGGAACAAGATTGAGATTACGATGGGGAAAAATCAGGTGCGGGGAGGATAGGGTGGTACCGTTTTGGTGAGAAAGAGGGAGTTTGTTGGTGAGAACATCGAGGCCGCGGTAGACCTGCATGGAATCGGCGTTGATGAGTTCGACGGGAAAGTGAGAGGCAAGATCAACGGCGAGCTTCGACTTCCAGGAAGCGGTGGGGCCCGTAATGACTAGTACCTTTGGCTTTGGTCGTTGTCTGTTGCTAGGGTTTGAAGTTAATGTGCTCTCTGTCGTCGCCATTGTCAACCTCTCTTTCACTCTTCGTTCTCCTTCCAGTGGAGTGCCAGCTTTGTGTAGAGGTGGACAGCATGTCAAATTATTTCGAAAGATTTAGGGTTTCAATTATAAAATTAGGCTTGTCTATTTATAAAATGGGAGGGGATCCATTTGCATTAAATCTAAAGAGTTACTCTTAATTTGAGTCTTTTATTTCTTTTAATCCAAAGGTTCAGATTAATTCACTAAACATAATCACGTGACAATTATCCTTCTCCCTCCTCCTAGAAAACACACTAGCTCGTTTCTTCGAGTCTTTCTCTCTTCATTTTCTGCAAAATGTTTCTTTCTTTCCTCTTCTTAAATGGCTTTGGCGTCGTATGTTGCATGCTCGTCCAAATCGTCATTTGCAAATCCTCGTGCTTTCCTCGATCTCCCATTCCCAAACAGAGATAAAGAAACCCTAGAAAGAATTATCATTGGACTTCGTTTTTCTGCAATCGAGAACTGAAGATTCTGGATTCGACTCCTGTGCAAAATTGAACTTCGATTGCAGATCAGATAACAGCGAGGTAGAGCACGAAAGCATTCGAGGGGCATGGAGGGTTTTGCACCTAATGCTGAATTCTGCTGGAACACTACACCCATGATGTCCATCTCGTAAAGTAAAGGTTTTAGTCAAATCCCAATCCAAGAAGGCGGTGAGTTATCAAAATCCTAATTAATTCACGCATGGTTGTTACAACGGACTATTAAATGTCAATTTTTTTATTATGAAATTGAATTTTGGTTGGTGTTGTTTTTCTTTGTTATGCTCTCTCTCTCTCTCTCTCTCTCTCTCTCTCTCTCTCTCTCTCTCTCTCTCTCTCTCTCTCTCTCGTGAAAATTGAAATTAAATGAAGTTTAACATGTTTGATTTGTTAGAATTATCAATGGAAGTTGTTGTAGCAATCATGCCTAATTAAAATGAATGGTTCAAGAGGTGTCCATCTTATTTATTTACATCAGGCATGGGATTATCATTGTATCTTCGATTTGAACTGAATGACTGCTTTTAATTACAGATTTTGGGAGGTAATGCAACAAGGTTCTTGAGGAAGCTTACAGACGATGAAATAACGTTCTTATCTAATCTGCTTTGAATTATTCCAATTTGGCTCGGGTTCATGCTGCTGAAATGCAAAAGGACTTGATGAGACTGAATTTGTAAATGTTCTTCACAAGAAATTTGCTTTTTGTGGTGAAGAATATCATTAAGTGCTACGTGGTGTTCAAGAAACTCTTGCAGAGCTTAATGTTCTGGATAATGCTTTGCTATACAAATTTTTTCGGAGAATGATTGCTTTTACTTCTTGTAAGTTTGGAGGCCTCCCACTCTCATCTCAAATATCAACACATGGTGTACAACTTGGCATGTGGCTTTGCTCATCTCTGTGATCAATAACAAGCCTTACTTTTTGTTTATGGATAATGACTACATTGTAATAGTTGCCAACCATTATTGGTGATGGGTCGTGCATTCTATGCAAGCTAAAGTATTAATGGTCAAATTACAGCAATAAAAAATTATCAATTTTCTTCCATTTGAATTGAAAGTCTCTTAAGTGATTATTGTGGAAACACACAGTACTAATAAAGTTGGACTCTAGATTTGAGAATAGTTTATAATAAAATAAGAACCACTCTAAAATTTGATTACAGTGACAACATTAAGAACTACTCTCAAATCTGAAATTTCAATTTGTAATAATAAAGAATAAAATCTTATCACGTAGGAACAACGTTGAAACTTGAAGTTGGACTCCTACCCCCAACACATATTTCCTTCTAACAAAATAAGCATTACCATATGTTTAGATCATTGTTTTCAGAATCAACATTCCATGACAGCAAACCCATTTGCACAAAGCCTTTCCACCACTCTTCTACACCAACATCGTTTTGATAGCAGAATCCCCCACCCACCAGCATGTATTTTGATAATAATATTGTGTCACACACCTTAAAATCACCAAGCCACATACTTAGTCATAGAGAATTAGAAATCATATTGTGAATCAATTATCCCAAAATTTCAAATATGATATCAGTATAGGGGAAATGCAGCACACATTATATCAAATATAAGCCATTTAAGCCAACAATCAAGGTAAGCCTTCAAAGAAACATGATAAAATCTTTCATACTGACTGCTTATGACATTGATGGCTACTGCTAAGTAGAAAAGGAAATAAAAGTTCGCAACCAAGCAAAACAACCTCTGCACATTTAAGAATCAACATGACTAACCTAAACAAATTCCAATACATATATATATTAAAAAAAAAAAAAAAAAAAACTTAAAATAGCCTCCAGACATAATAGCACGTATCTTCCATGAACTAAGAAAATGGTCCTGCATCATATAGACCTGCAAAACATAAATGAAAAATATTAACTACTAATCATATTTAAATTTCAATTACAGTTAACAGTTCTAAATAAAAAGGGCAGAAAATAATTGAACTAATCTAACAGTAATTAACTACTAATCATATTCAAATTTCAAAATTGTAAAAGCTTGAAACATGAACAAGCACAAAATAGGGAAACATGAATATTACCTGAAATATTAATCATTTTTTTCTTGCAAGTCCTGTTGTTGTGATCGTGTACTCCACATTCAAAGCATGTTTTCCTTTTGACCAATGACTTATTAAGTGATATTTCAAGCCCACTCTTAAATCTACCATTTTGAGTCACTTTTTCCCCATCTTTTTTCTCCTCTTTGTATGTGATATGTGTGGGTCTTCAAGAATCAAATGTGATGCTTCGCTCATTTGCTCCAATGTGCAATGTTGGTTCCCATTTGTGTGATTTGATTCCAAAAGAGGCATGTTGTCAGCATCAGTAAAATTTGTTTGCATTACAATTGTTGACTTATGAGTCTGGGCAAATTGTAAAACAATGAACATAATATCTTCTGAATCAGCAAGATCAACTAATATGTTTGCTTGTTGTTGTGCATGCATCCTTCTTAAAATCCTAGGTGTTGTGGAGGCACCAAAAAGTTATCTTCAGTATAACCGGCTTCAAGACCTTTGTTAGCGTCCTTAATCCAGCGTTGCAAAACAAAATGATTAGGAATTTCAACAATCCCTTTTACTTGAAAAACCATCAGTATGTGTTTGCACAATATTCCCATAAACTCATAAAGTTGGCAACCACATTTAGTAATCTTTGAGTCCAAATCTACATCAACAATAACCGTATCTCGTGCATCATAACAACTAGACACTCGATAGACATAACTGAGCCCATCTCTTTTAATCTTTTTCTTAGTATATTGGTGGATCTTTCGAAGCTCATCTTAAAAATTTTCAAAAATATTCCTCGTATAAACAAATGCAGCATGGTTCTCAAGTTTGGATCAAGTACTCAAAATACGAGATTTGTGCCTAGATTCATAATTTTCCCTTCTTTCTGCCTCCAACCGGCTACCAACCACCTTTTCAAACTACAGCACAAATTCTTGGAGGGTTGTTGTTGTATGAACAAAAGAATCAGAAAAGGCATTAGTACTCTCACTTCTCTGAGTAGTATTCATCCCAGCAAAAAATGTATTCATATTGTGCATAACGTGGAGCCTCCGTACAATGGGGTATATAGTTTAGTTTTTTTTAGTGTAAATAGGCACCCATGATTCTCTAATCTTGTATAACCCATGAAACCATTCATTTCCTTCCAATTTATACTCAATCATTAAGTCCTTCCATTCTTCTTCAAATATTTGAATACTAGGTGAGTCTCGAATGCATCTTTTAAGGTCACGCTTGAAAACATATCTTTTATGATATATGTGAGCTAACTTCTTAGGAAACTTCTTCCAAATGTGCCACAAGCAAAGGCGATGACATGTTTCTGGAAATACTTTTGCTATAATAGCTCCAATTGCTAAATCTTTATCAGTTAGGATAGATACAAGTTTTTTTTCGCCCATTGCCTCCAGCCGAGTCTTAAACAATCATGTAAAAGTGCTTTCTGACTCGTCTTGTAATAAGACAGAACCAAACAAAATTGACTGATAGTGATTATTCAATCCTGTAAATGGGGCATACGTCATACTATACTTATTGGTTTTATATGTAGTATCAAAAGTTATAACATCTCCAAATTGTTGGTAAGCTACTCTTGCTCTAGCATCCACCCAAAAGAAATTTACCATCCGAGACTCTTCATCGCATTAGATTGTATAGAAAAAATTAGCATTTTCAACTTGTTTTCGCTTACAATAATTGAAAACAGCTTCAGCGTCTCCAACATCTAGATTCTTCCTACGAAGATTTCTGATATGATTCCAACAATCTCTATTAGAGAAAGATGAGTCACCATTGTTGAGAACAATAGCAACCTTCCCCGTAGGTAATCCTTCATCCTCAATTTTTTCCACAAGAACTTTTGCAGCAGCACTCAAGTATAGCACACACTTTTGGGGCTAAGCATTACATGATTATGATCATTGTTGAATGATTTAATAACCCAATTGCTTTCTACATCTCCTCTTGAAATAGTAACTGAAGCTTGACAACCTTTCCAAAGAGTTGAGCACTTTTTGCCCGACAACTTTTTACTTTGTGTTCACCTTCACTACAACATACCAATACTGCTATCTTTGTTTTACTTGATCGAACACGTACTCCAAAACCATTCTTCTTTGCAAATGAAATATAGAATTTTTTAACTTTTTCCATAGACTCAAACTCCATCCCAACACAAGGTTCGATATTCAATTCTTCACCAGCATTTGAAGAATCTGGAGGTATAACCTCTTCAAAGGAAGTCCCTGTATATGTAGGCATGGTGTCAATTTCTTGTCTTGCATAATTATCGAAAGTATCTATTGTCATTGAACAAGACAGGTCCTATAGAAAGCTAAACTATTTCAATAATAATAATTTGAAAAAAAAATAAAGTTCTCATGTTATAAATTATTTACAAAAAATAGAAATAAACAGAGCGTGTCGAAATCATATCATTCTAAACATGAACATAGTGAGTTTGAATATTTTAGTAAAGCAACAATAGGATAACTACAAAATATGGGTACCAAATGTTTAAGAGCATGAACAAGATAGAAATATGGCTACATAACGTTTATTAGAACAGAGCAGGAACAAGGCTGACTATGGATGACGACAATTTGGGATGGGGCTTTCTATTCTCAGAGGATTAGGTGGTGGTGTGTTCAATTGGAGTGGTGATGGCAATGTAGTGAAATGGGTGGCATTAACATCATACAATAATTGGTTTCTTCGTAAGAAAAGGAGTGAATGGGGACTGTTCGCATGAGGAAGAGAACTAGAAAAGAAGACGAGAAGAGCTTCCAGTTATGGAGATTGTTACGGATGAAGAGAGTGTACCTGTTGTCACCGTTGCAAAGCTTGAAGAACTTCCAGTTATGGAGATTTTTTCTTTCTTTCTCTTTCAACTACTAAGTGAATCTTACCAAATCAACTCAGACATGTTAAAGTTAGTTTGAGTTGGATGATCGAAATTATTAATAAAATAATTGTTAAAAAAACATGAAAAAAAATAAGGAGAATTGAAGAAAAAAACATCGCAATAGAATGAAAGAAAATTTTGTATGGGCTCGAAACTCAGAATTATACGAGGATAAATAAATTACACAACATATAAAAATTAATATCATTTGAAAATTATAAATTTTTGGGCCAAATCTAGATATGATATTTTGTTATTACCAAAAAAATAAGATACAATATTTTGGGACTTTGAAAACCGAACCAACCCAGAATTTCTCCTTCGATTATGTTGGGGTCACAAGTCAACTTAGATCCATGACGCCCTACACAAATTTTAATTAGAAATCAATACTGAAAGCACCTAAATTGTTCCTAAATTTTAGCATTTTTTTTGAATTTTTATAACTTATAGAGATGAAATCATTATACTCTTATAAAAAGATGAAATTATTATAGCATAGGGTCTTAAAAAGTAAATTTATTTTGTATTAATACTCGCATAATTGCGTTTGTTATTACTACATATAAATTTGATTTTTTTTCTGATGTTCAAACGTTAATTTATGGACAACTCTTTCTTGTCCCTTCAAATCTGCTCATTGCATCATGAACTGATCTGTCCCTATAGAAAAAAGAGTCCCAATAATATAAAATAAAATTAAAAAAATGGGTCAAACATAATGAACAAAGTTAGAGAGGTCGCAGAAACACACGCAGTTCCTTTCAACATAAAAATGTATTTTTTTTCTCGTAGATGATATACAAATCATTTTCTATGCTAAAAATGTGGAAGTATATGTCTACATTTTATATTTGGTAATGTGCAAAATGCCGAGTAATAAAACTAGTCTCTTCATTCAACAAAAAAATAACATAAACGAGTCTTTTCAACTTTATTAAAATGGTAAACTTTTGAATTCGTGACATCAGTAACGTAAGTTGAAACATGAAGGCGTGGATTAGTTTAACTAGATCTTTCCAAGTATTCAATTTGCTTTTGATGACAGAATCAGCACATCTCAAATAAAAATGAGATGAATTTGTGTAAATGTTCAGAATTTGGGTGTCCAATGCACATTTCCTAATTAAGTCTGCAAAATATAATAGAACCACAAATTATGCCACATACAACAACATGATTCTAGTTACATGAAACTGAATATCCACAAGTAAGGTTACTTTGTATTAGCATTTCAATGCAGGGTATCTACGTTTTTGCTTAACTCCTCCAGCTTCTTCATCCTCAACCTCTCACTTTCAGTCACCAGCTACCCCAAAGTTCACAGAATAACGAAGGAAAAAGACAAGTTAGAAAACAAAATTAGAAAGTTTAACTAACACTCAAATCATCAAAGAATTTCTTACCTCCATCAGTTTAGTAACAAGTTGAGCTTTTTCCTTGTTTTTCTCATTGAAAGCGTCAAGGGATTCCTTGTATTCTCTCTCCTGTGATCCCACAAAAAAGAAAAATTAAGATACTTTAAAAAGTAATTCTAAGTTAAAATAAGGTATAATTAATAGCCTTGTACCTTCCCTAACTTTTTGTTTTAGTTTCTATACTTAATAACTCTACATTTTAATTCTTATACCAACAAAAAAAGAATATTTTCTAGTTTGTATTGCTAATTTTTGGTATAAAACCTCCACAAAATGGAGAAAATAGGAATAAAGCATAAAAAATGGCTCTTACATGATTAGGGCATGTTTGGATTGCAGTTTGCAAACTTAAGTTTGTAAAAGTATCCCAATAATTCTTTCTCTCAATATGAGTTTCTAGGTTAAATTTTAGTCTCAAACATACCTTTGGGAAGAAATCAAACATGATGTCAAATTCATTTTCCTTTCCAAATTGAGTTTGGAGCTCACCAACTAGCAAACCAAACTAGCCTAAATAATTAGTTAAACTTTAAAATAATTTATATTTCCTTTCAACCATTTCTTTCTTTTATTTTTTTTTTCCTGGGCACAATGATGTACAAGAAGCCTTGCATGAGGAATGTGAAATCTCCCATTGAACCAAATTGATCATTTTCTACGTGGATATTTAAACACAATTATTATTAATGATCACCTTAAACACCAAATAATCATCCCGCTTTGCCTCCCAGCTGATGAGACAATATGGGGCCAAGAAAGCAAGCATGGTTAATTGATTAAATTCAATACAGTGCTCAAGTGCTTGTTTCAAAAGCTGTGTAGCTAAAACAGATGGGGATCACTTTGCCAACTTGAGCAAATCCTATGACTTAAGTAAAGATTTTAGAAATGTCAAAAGTAAACAACTGGTAAACAGTTGGAAAACCTCACCTTTCTCTGGCAGGTTTGGCCCAGTGGCTTTAACTCTTTGTTAACACTGTCTATCTTCTTTCGAACTATTGCAACTTCCTTCCTCAATGGATCTGTGAGACCCTCAAGCTCCTAGAATGTGATATGCAGTTTTCCAAACAATTATTATGTAAGAAATTGTTTAAGAATAAGGAAGAATGAGAAATATAAGGTTAGTTGGGTAGTTAAGAAAGAAGTAAAGGGAGGGAAGGTCGTGGTTCCATCCTCCTGCTAATAAAAACTAACAAATTAACAAATAATATTTGCCAAAAAATAAACAAGGAAGAATAACCAATACGCTACACACATGACACAACAATTGCTTTGGAATTTCTGATTATCCTCAGTTTTTGCTCAAAAGGTTTAAAAGAAAATAAATGGAAACATAATTTTCTTATTCGACTAACATGTGTGATTTACAAACACCAATAGGTTCTATTTCCCATGCCTTAAGTTTATTAGTGTGTTTAGAAACTGTAGACAAGTAAGAAATCGGGTCTGAGACTTAGAAGCTATAACTATTAGCTTCTTACAAAACATCAAAAACCATGTCTTGAATGTGGAATCAAACATGCTATATATTGATTAATATGTAAAACATATAAAACCAAAATCCTCATAAATAAATCATGAAAGCTTAGAGCTAAAGCAAATACAACATCAAAGGAAAAGAATCAGTATTGTGAAACTTACTTCTCTAATCTCAGCCAATCGTTTTGTTTCCTCCTCTACTCGACCGAGATAAGCGTGAACCTTATCCCTCACCTCGATTTTTCTCCTTTCAATTTCTTCTTCCTTTGCTCGGAACATTGCCAAAGCTGATCTTGACATCTCCTCTTCCTTGTCATCCCTCATTGGACTCTGGTTGCTGTTAATCATCCCCGAGTTCCTCACTCGCTGCACATTTGGTTGTTGTTGTTGTTGTTGCTGCTGCTCATATGAGTGTTTTGGTGTTGCCATTATTGCACCAAAATCTACAACACTCTTTTCCTCTCCTTGGCCAGTTCTCTCCCGTTTTCTCTGTTCTTTTTTCTCTTTTCTTGGAATGATGGCTCCCTTTCTCCTGAGGGTGCTTATAAACAGGACCAGCTTTTAAAGGTATGTGACTAAGTGGTTATTTTGTTAACAAACTATAGAATAAGCCCAAATGACAGATATGCCTGTTAAAAGCTATGAAGTTAACAGTGGATTTATCTTTCTCTAAAGAAATACTTAATGTGTTTTTCCTGCCACCTTTACTCACAAGCCAACTTGATCACATGGCACCATCAAAATTCTAGTATTGGATTTGGAAGGTGTTATACGTCGAGAGTATAAATGTCAAATCTTTGACTACACTTCTCTGTTTTATTATTCTCTGAAAACTTAGTGAAGAATCTTGATGAGCGTGCTCTGGTTAGGTAGCAATTTTCTTAAGTTGGTATATTGGCAAATTCAGCTAACTACTGCTTCTCTCCATGGCATCAATAGTTTATGTATGGACCCGAAATTTTAGTAAGACACATGTATAGATATATACAGTTATGTACCTGCCACCCCACGGTAACTTACAGAATCATATCCTCCTTTTATCATTTATATGACAATTCTTTATATACCTATTTAAGATAACTTATATAGGTATTTTTCTTTTAAAGTTTCTAAGGAGTGTTGGTAATTATATAAGGTGCTTTCTTTAAGATAGAAAGGTGCTTGGAGCAGAAGTTTTGGTTGGGGAGTGAACAGAAAGGACTCACCAAGGCACCAACTGCTACAAAAAGCATGAATTTTGGAGAGCCTTAACAAACAAGACAGAGTAGGAGAATTGGTAGTAGCCAATTGCCTTTATAAAAAATTATTACCCATATGGAGGACCAGCTCAAAAATGCATTTTCTGGAGCAGAAAGTCAGATACCCACACAGCTTGGCACTATATATAAGAAAGGGACTTCCAGCTTATGTTACAACTTACAAATAATTGATCTCTCGCATTAATGGGCCAAGAACTGTTGAGTTCCACTAATGAATCTAGTTGTGAAAAGTGAAAACACAAGAAAGCATTATCATAGAATCTCAATTCATTATTAACGTAATAATATTTTGAGTATTTTCCTACATGTGACCACCCTTTTAATCTAGTTAATATACGGAATGTATCCGAGATTGTTTAAAAATTATTCAAACACGCATAACCAGAATGATTTACGTAGGGACAAGTACAACACGAGTAAATACATGAAAGAGTGGATGGTGAAAACTTTTCAGGCTGGCATATGATCCTTCATTATTAATTATTACTAGTATTCATCATAGTTTTTTTTTTTTTTTTTTTTGCTTTTGTTACATGATAATTGGTTAATTTGTAGATTAACCATTTAGGATCTTTCTGACTTAATCATACACTTATATGGTTCTTAAATCCATTGAGAGAACCCTACTTTCTGATGTATACTCAGAAGTCAGAAAAGCTTGAAAGTCAATCAAGCTCTGTCAAGTGTGGTGTCTACATTCCAAGATCTGTAAATTTTCTGCTGAACTTATTGGAGCCATTTGAATGTTGTATGCCCCACAGTCCACCCACCCTAAAAAATTATAGTTTCCAGCATAGTGGTTGGTTGGTGAACTCTGGTTGTCGTGTTGACCGTCTGTGAACTTCTAAGTATCTGAATTTTGATCAACAGCATTGAATATCTGTGCTCTATAACTGCTGCGACTAAGAGCAGTACCAACTGCTTGTGGTAAGTCATGTCGGGCTTTGAATTGCTCAGGCCCACCAGGTCAACGTATCATATCATATTTCCACTGAATTTATGCAGTAAAAGCTTTTGCTTTGTCTGATTATAATAAGAATTCGTTTGCTGCTTGGGCAATGCACTCTTTTAGTACATGATCAAAGAAAACCGCGAGGACAAAGTAGATGCAAGACTTGCACCCATAAGGGGCAAATTTGTGCTTACTTACACAAACTGAAGAAGTTCGTGCTTTAATGTCCCTGTGAAGCCGACCAAAATAAAAATGTCCCGACCAAAATAAAAATGTCCCTCTGAAGCAAACTGCTTTCTCCTTTAACAACAAAGTTGCTTGCTTACTAGTGTGCATGTGTGTGTGTGTGTGTGTTTTGTAATTTTCAGGGTTAAGTAGCAAAGAAAATTTTGCCTTTAGAGATTAGGACCTCCTAACGCGATAATATGTGGATTTGGACTGACAATACTCTACTCAAACACAACATACAATCTTCCAAATCTCGAAAGTTTTCAATTTCCTCAGCCTAACATATTTTCAAGGGGTTGCTTTCAGAAGGTGGGCATCCGTATATTCATCATTTGGTGAATATATAAACATGTCATTTTTACTAAAAAATATATAAATGTTGCCGTTCCATATTAATAATTTCAAGGGTTGAGTTACACGATTCTGATGATCTTGAGTTTGGCTTTGGGTTAGAAATCTCCAAATCATGATCCCAGCAAAACCTACGAGAAGCATTTACTTGAAGCATGGTCTGGGGTTGGAGCCTCTCCAATTGAAAACCAAACATGAAAAATAAATACAAATGCTATGAGATCCAACCCGCACTTATTTTAAGTTAATAGTGTGTTTGGTTGAGAAGATGAAAATAGAAAAGATAGAAATAGAAGAGAAATATTTAATTTAAAGTAGAGTGTAAAAGGTGTGGGATCCATCCTATTTCTTCTATATTTCTCTACATCCCTCCTCTACCAAAACACACCATAAATGCAGAAGGACGTGCCAGCTTATGTTATGTTACCCATTTGGAACCAAAACAAGTAACAATTACAAACCGGGCAATTTGACTGGACTATCCATCATGCTGCTATATAAGGCAAATTGAAATACTTAAAGCATAAGAAAAACAGTTGAGCTTGGCTGGTGCACCGAAGGCAAGGAGAAGCATAATCTAAAAGGAACAGCTAACATGAAACAAGTACTAAACCAGAAACTGAAACCAGCAGTTTGAGCCAATTCACTCAATTTGATTATATCAAACATATAAAGAACAACTTTCATTCAAGTTATAAACCCCCAATGGCAGTCAAAATCTGCAACTAAGAAATTTTATTAAGAGAACAAACATAAACGCAAAGAAAACCACTGCCCATATTAAGGAGGCTATGTGTGGAAAAACCTCCTCAATCAGAAATTTCCAGGTCATTCTTTCTTTCCAATTCCATGCGACATATTATAGATCCCTCGTCCCTGGACAAAATGCATAAAACAGTGTATGTGAAATATGACTATAAACAAATGGAGAGCTGGAGACATTGATAATTTCAATCTGATGAAGTCAACAGAAACAAGTGAAAAAATCATATGACAATTAAACTTACAATCATGTAAATTGACGTTGCAGCCAAAGCTAGTGGTATGGCCACGGATGTAATCTTATCCATGGGTCCCTTCAAGTAGGTATGCCTGTGGATACTCTGGAAAAATTTTTGCTTCTCAGCAAGCTTTTCTCGTGGTCTGAATGGTGCTTCCGACATCTGCACACCATGGCCAAAGATTATCTCAATTTTTTCCCCAACTATATAAAAGAATGAATTGAAACAAAACAAAACTTGCATCATGTCCCCCTCCCCCCTCTTTTTCTACATCACAAACACAACAAATTGAGAAGTACTTGAAGCCTTGAACTAATTCCAACATAGGCATCAAACAAACAGGGAAAAAACAAAAGATGAAAGAGAACAATGGGATAAATATATAAATGAAGCCCCATACCACCGAACTCTCAAACAACCCAACCATGATTTGTATAGTGGGTAATTTTAGGTCAACAACAAGATGTATCATACAAAAACATATATACTAATAATCCAGTACAAACAATTTTCAATTTCACAAGATAATATCTAACATGTCACATTAGAAAAGCTTTACATGTACAATGAAGCAGGTTTCCCTACTCCAGTATGTAACAAACTAGAAGTTGCTATATTCTCCTTTGTCTTAACATCTCCAAAGTCTCTCGTGTCCATGCTTGAGCTCACATTGTCTCACATTTTCGTAAAATATGGAAAAATTAATTATTAAGTGAAAATATGACCATATGCCCGATTTGGGGGTTCACCAATTATCTAAGCAAAGACTATGATATGTGCCAAAAGAACATGAACAGAATTAATAGCTTCAAGTGCTTGCCACACTATCTAGGAGTATGCCTAATCCTAATGTCATTCTACACTTGTTGAAGCTAACTTCAGAGTTCATAATTCAACTAAACATTAAGTGAATAATCCCCGCCCCTCCCCCCTCCCCCTCCCCACACACACAAACACACGTATGAAAAACAAATTGAAGCATCAATTTGACTAATAATGAAAATAGGGAAAACAACAAACTATTCAGATTTAAGCAATAAGACACAATCGAACACATACAAGAACAGATTTTAGTATATGAAAAGGCTCCAAACACGGGAATTCGGCAAGATTTATTTAATGAGATTATTTTATTACAGAAAAAGAAAAAGAAAAGAAAAGTAGCAACGAGATCTGGGAAAGTGCGTGACTAAATCATGCAGTGTGAGTGAAGAATATATGGGAGGGTGGGAGTTTTATGAACTTACTCTGAATAAAGGCGATGGCTTTAGTTATCGATTGTGAGATTTGACGCACGAAAAATTACGAACCAGCTCTCTTAACAATCTAGGGTCTTTCAATTGGGGAAGATGAACCACTTTTAATTTGGGCTCTGTTTGACCCGACCCAAACAACTTTTACAAGTTTTTTCGAAACGTTTTTGTTTGGATTAAAATATTCAATATTTATTTGTTATAATTAATATTTTTTATTACAGTTATAACTAATATTTAAGTCTTATGAAATAAATAATAATAGTATAAATTTTTTAGCATTTAGAATTTATTTTACCTTTTTTAAGTTGATCGTGCCCACATTTGCATTCTTTAATAATAATAAAAAATGTTTAATCTTTTTTCCCTCTTAAAACATACAAATAAGAGATTAATTTAAATGGATTGACAATAAGAGATCAAAATAGGCTAGGTTTCATTATGTCTAAAACTGATCTTAATTAAAATATATAACTTGAATTGACTTATTCATTGAGTCGATGTATTTATTTGTTAAAGATTTTTTTAAATACCTAATTTGACTTATATAAAAATATAATTTGACTTACAAGCTCACTTAAGAGTTTATTATGTGATAGTTTAACACCTAGATAGAAGTGGGAAAAAAATGTATGTTAGGTAGGTCACACTGTAGTCCCTCAAGTTCCCACTTAAGCGGTCTCATTAATCATTATTTTAAATTTCATGTTTTGGAGGTTACACAAGTGTAAGTCCTCGTGGGAATTAGCTTGGAGATGGACCTACAACTAGAGAAAATGTTTTAGTTGTTGTACATCTCCCAATGTATATAGGTTAGTTATGTTCATTTATCTCTTATATACTCAATACGATATGTAACGCTTCAAAATTTCTACCAATAAATAAACACATAATTACCTAGTTAGGATTTTTTGAGTTTTATTTGTTTTAATAAGAAAATATGTATCTTTGAGTGATTACATGTGGTTAGTAATTAATTGAGTAATTAAAGAAGAGAATGAAAAATAGAAAAAATTAGAATTTCTTAATAACGGTTATGTTGAAAAAATTATGATACCAAATATATATTTATTTTTTTTAATTTCTTTAATTGATGCTCGTAATTAAATTGTTTGTGATTGAATTGTTTTTAATACTATAAGTAAATGTTTATAACAGTTTGGGTACGGGTCACTTGTGAACTTGAACCGATCCGAACCGATCTGAACAGTTTGGATTGGGTCATTTATATATTTGGATCAAAACCGAACCGAATCGATCAAAATCGTTCATGTACGGGTTAGGTCACGGGTTTAGATTTACAAATTCGTTGATCCGATGACCCGATCCGTTAACCCGTAATAGTAATATAAATTTTATTATTTATATATATATATATATATATTAAAAATTAAAAAAATAATTTGACAATAAAAAAATGTATAATATTGTAAATATTTAATATTGCATTCAAAAATAAGATGGGATATTTTTTAATATTGCGTTAAAAAATAGAATATAATATTTTTAAGATTACATTGCATAATATAATAGAATATCTTTAAGACTGTATTGGATAATATGATATAATATATTTATGTTTACATTCAAAGATTGGTTAAAATCATATCTTTAAATTAGTATAAATAGAAACATATTTTGGTGTTCATGTATGCATTCCATTCCAAATAATATTAAAGTATTAGAGAGTTTATGTTTGCATCATTGAGAGAATTATTGCGAGATCATATAGAAGCGTTTGACAAGTTTGATTCTTCAACTCTCAATCAGGATTTAAAGGTACATCACAACAATTCCACCAATTAGCACTTCCTTTCCATGTCAAACTCAAAGTCCATCACAGCAAGGGACAAAAGTTTTTTCACAACCACAAGGACATGAAACTCCACCATAACAAGGGCAAGGACACAATATGAGATATTTGAAAGAATCATGATATAAAATAGTAGTTCTAAAAAAAATTAAATGGGTAACCCGGTAATCCGAACCGAACCGAACTGTTCATGAACGGGTTGCGTTGGGTTGGGTTTTAATTTTTTTTTTCTGAAAACTGAACCGAACCGATCAAATTTGATTGGGTTAGGTCCTAAATTTGGTTAAAACCGATCCGAACCGACCCGCGAACACCTTTGATGCATTGTGTTTTGTGTGTGATAAATTTAGGTTTAGATTTAGAATGAGTTAGGGTCCAAATAATTGGTCCAGTCTAAATTTAGGGATGAATTTATTATTAGTTTTAACTTTTACGTTTTAACACACTTTACTATTAGTTTCTTTCTTTTACTGTATTAGTTAAAATAATAAAATTAAGAAAAATAATCAATTAATATAAAATGTGACATATGAAAAATCGTGTTTTTTTAATAATTTTAAATTAATAATAAAGAATATTTTTAGGCTCAAAAGTTTAGTATCATCTGGCTGAAAGCTAAGTAAAATTAAATAAAAAACAAAAATAATTGTAATAAAAGTAATTTTACATATTAAATATAATCAAAATTGGTGCTAAATTGTAATTTTTTTAAAATTAACCAGTCACTTAATTATTTAAGTATTTCCAAATATGTCTTTAAACTAAATAATTTTTACTGTAAAAAAAATCTAAAGAAATTTTAATTAGGTTTCTAAACTGAAAAAAGTATGTTTTTATAATCAGTTTATGGCAATTTAAAACTACTAATAAAAGAATGAGAATTTGAATAGCAAATTTAAAAACATTTGCAACTTAATTAAACAAAAAATCATGTAACAAATTTTTTTTATGAGCTAGTTGAAAATTTATAATATTCAAGAAGCAACCAACAAATTTAATAAAAAGATGTTAGGTTCTGTAATTATAGAAACTAGTTTTTTTTGGATCCGTGCGGACTTACGGGTCGCTTCACTACGCTCCGCCATGCTCTGTCGTATTTTTATAAATTAATTTTAATTTTTATGTCTATTGTAACTAAAAAAATATTTATTTGTGATATTATTGATAAAATAATTGAATTAAATAAAAACAGTTTAAAAATTTCAAATCTTGATTAAATTTAAATAATAAAACTATAATTTATAAATTTTTTTAAAATGTCACCATTTTATTTTATTGTCGATTATTTTATATGATAAAAAATTAAAAACAAATACTACATTTAATATAAACAAATTCTTGATTGTTTGATGTATAAATGTGTTAAATATTTTTTTAAAAAAACAGTTTCCCATAATGATTTATTCATGATGGCATCATCCAATAATTATTTCCCGTAAATGATAATTATAATTTCTATCATAAAAAAATGAAATTAAAACTAATTAATATTATGATATAATGAGTAAGTAATTTAAAA
>PYAF01001138.1:993565-1022210 GCA_007407185.1 Glycine tomentella | reverse complement strand
TTATGATATTATTGATAAATTTTTTTAAAATAATTAATTTTGATTGTCTTATAACAAAGAATGAAATTATTATTTTTTAATAAATATATTAACTAAATACTATTTTACTGGAAATCATAATAATTTAATTAAATAAAAAGAGATTAAAAATTTCAAATCTATATGAAGAAAATTTTAAAAAGAAACAATGTATTTATTAAAATAAATATTATTGATTGTTTAATATATAACTATGTTAAATATTTTTTTAAAAAACCTTTTTTTCATAACGGTTCACTCAAGATGACCTAGAGAATAATTATTTTTCATAATTTATAATTGTAATTTTTGTCACTCAAGTTGTCAGTATGATATTTTCACCCATTCACCAATGATGTGTGCAATTTTAAAATGTTTAATGAAATAAAAAAATAAGTATTAGTTAGAGATTCCTATTTCATTAAGAAAAACTTTATATATATGCTCGAAGACGTTTAAAATAAAATTATACATTTATTTAGTTCTTACCCAATAAAATAATATATCCATTGATGACAATGAATTTATCTCTTATTATAGTTTATTGTAGCTCAATTATTTGACATTTGTGATATTTTTCTATATAAAAATAATAAGTAAAAGTAAATAATATTGTGTGCGTGTATGATGTATATGAAAATTGTCTAATGATGTTAAAGGATTTTGTTCTTATAATTTTTTCTATATTCAGGTTTACTCATGAAAGCTTCTTATATTAATATTTAATTTGCTTAGAGCCACTTTGCTGCTACTAACACTATTTAGAAGACATTACACATGCTTTTTTTTACCATGCTTCTATTGACTCATGTCCTTCTATAACAATTCCCTAGTATAATAACTTAAAACCAACTATTCCAAAAGCTGAAGTTAATTATTAGGTCATCATGAGTGAACCGTTATGGGAATTTTTTTTTTAAAAATATTTAACATAATTACATATCAAACAATCAATAATATTTATTTTATTAAATATATTATTTGTTTTTAAATTTTCATCATATAATATTTGAAAATTTTAAACTCTTTTTATTTAATTCAATTGTTACGATTACAAGCATAATAACATTTAGTTTATATATTTATTTGAAAATAATAATTTGATTCTTTATTATAAGGCAATCAAAGCTTCTTATATTAATATTTAATTTGCTTAGAGCCACTTTGCTGCTGCTAACACTATTTAGAAGACATTACACATGCTTTTTTTACCATGCTTCTATTGACTCATGTCCTGCTATAACAATTCCCTAGTATAATAACTTAAAACCAACTATTCCAAAAGCTGAAGTATGAAGATGTTTGGTAGTATTTTATACTTGCAATCCCTTTAGCAATTGCTTCTTCCTCAGCCCTTGTAGGCTCAATTTTATTAGTATCTACATGGTCATTTTAAGAGTCTAATTCTAAATCACCATGAGTATTCTACAACACAATTAAATACATATTGTAATATGAGGCTTTCTCAGTCCTGACCTCCTAAGTGCAACTTTTCAACATAAAATAGCCCGTCAATTTTGACATACATACAATAATCATAGATAATTCTAAACTTTTCTACTAAAAAAAGTTAAACCATATGTGCCAACATTTGGATATTTAGCATAATTGAGGTAATGGGTTTCTAGATCAATAGTCTGTTTATCTTACACCAAACCAAGAAACTTCAAATCCTTACTACCTAAAATATAGTTATCACAAAACACAAAAAAAAAAAGAAAATTATTCTGCTCTCACTATGTAATCAAGAAGTTCTAATAGGATCTTATCTAAACTTATTCTAAATCAAAATTAAATTGAAACTAAGGCTACTAAGGATCATGTTAAACAGAGACTAATTTTATCAATGCACGGGAAAATTTAAAATTATCTTAACATGAACTGATAAGAAAATCCCAAATCATCTTCTTTTATCTAATTTTATCAAAGCACATAGACTAATTTTACTACGCATAATCTTCTTTTATTTAAACAAAAAAGAATATCCCAAATAATAAGGAAATAGAAATTGAGATTTACAAAAAAAAAATGATAAAATATGTTGACATAACAAATAAACAGAAAGTAAGCAGTTTCTATACATCGCTCCCACTTCAAACACACACTTAAAACTTTAAAAAATAAGCAGTTTCTATAAAATAATTGAATATAATAAGCATTCGTGCATCACCCAAATGAATATAAATAAAATAATTCCATAAAAAGAACTTATAGAGTAATGTATACATTAGTCCAATATCAAAATATTTGGCAGTAAAATCCAATAAAATTTTAATGTTCTATCAAGGAAAGTCACAAAACGCAACCACAATTTAAGTAATATGTTCAATGTATCAATTTTGTGAGGTTGCTCTGCTTCCTATTTTCCTAAATAAATTGATGATTATGTCAAAGTCAACTAAAATATTTGTCATTTTTCAATTATAGTTAGATACCCACAAAATATTTGTGTCTTATTAGAACATAAATGAATTTAATTGATACATTCTCATTTTTTCACAATCTAAAACACACTGAATTTGTATATTAGTGGACCACTTTGGTTAGAATTCATATTTAAAATATATTAAATATATCACACACGTAAAACAGTCACTCTAAGTAAACTTAAAAAAACATTTATAGATATAACAACAATTTTTTTATCAAAAAAAAAAAGCAATGACCAACCCAGCAAGAGCATCCTTTAGTCTTCCTTTGCCTTGTAAATAGAAAAAGAGTGAGAGAAGAAACACAACCTTGTTAATACAATTACCAGAGCCATGAAACAAAGGTGAGGAAAATTAAGCATCCTTTAATTGCAAAACAAAATGGACTCAAGAAAGCACCTGCTATTTACTGGCAGCAAGATCTGAAAACACTTGCTTAGTCTACTCACCAAGAAAATGACCTATTCAATGCTCTTAAAATTTAAAAATCCTAAATGAATTTATTGAATATAATTTTTATCTCCTCTTATTATGTTTATGGGTTTAATATTCCCATGCTAATACATGGTTTAACAAATAATTATTAAGGCAGATATAAATTAAAAAATCCTAACTGAATTTATGCTTTTATCAATGAATGTAAATACATGGTTTAACAAACTTTCTCATACATTAAGGCAAATAAACAGCTTCACAATGAATCTTATATTCAAAAAGATGTTTTTTTAAGAACATAATAGCTCTGTTTTTTCTCAAGCACTCTTCATCATTTATTTGAGCCACAATGGGAAATAAAGCAGCAAAAACACATACCTTTTGGGAAATAGTCAGCTGCAGGAGAGTTTAGATTGATTTGGATTTTGTTTCTTCATCTTCTGCTGGTGCTTTTTCTGCAATATACAATAAAGATTATAAACAGAGCAATAGAAATTTGGGTGAGTCATTTTGTCAAACACTTCATAAGCACCACACATTTGTCAAACACCTCATGGAATTTTACTGGGTTTAATGTATAAGCTTATAAAACAAAAATTTTACTCAACTTCCGTGTACATCATGCTTCATTTATAACAAAGTGACCACTAATTATTATTATTGTTATTATCATAATAAGTTGTGGAAAATAATCATGACTCAAACTCATACTTTGTGAGCCTTACAACATTAAAAAAATGTTGATCTTACAGCACAAAAGCAATTCATACCTAATTTCGTCGACTGTTCCTTTCATCTCTAAAATGAGCAAAGACATGTGGATCAAAACCAAGAAGAAGAATAACAAATTCAAGCTGAGAATTACCTGAGGAGGATGAAAACGACATCAGAGCTGGTGAATGGACTGTCTTCGTATATTTTGCTGAGGATTTTAGATAAGAGGAGTGCGGTGAGCAAGAAATAGAAAGAAAAGAGAAGAGAATATGAGAGGAGAAATTGGAGGAAGAGAAAGAGAGAAATAGAGAAGAGGAATTTGGTGGAGAAGAGAAAGAGAGAGATGGAGCGGAAGTGTGCACAGAGGGAGGTGATTTCAAATTTCAAAATTTGAAATTTTGAAAGAAAGCTAGAAGGAGACGGAGAGAAGCGGATGGAGTTGAAGGCTGAAGATGTACATTAAATAGATATTAGAAAATTACCATTTTATCAGATAAGAAGGACGGGTGTCACCAAATTAAATAAGGGCAAAACTGAAATTTCTATGGCCTATTGCTTTTTTAAAAAATAAAAAATAATAAAAATTAGAGTATTTTCGAAAGAAAAATTAAAATAATATTGGGATTTTGTATTTTTTTAACTGGCTAGTATGATACATTGCGTACATAGGGAATACCACTGATTACACATTAAAGAGATAACGTGTGAAATGGATGAAAGAAATGATATAATGAGTATTTAAGATTTAAAAGAAAATATTAATTTACTTATCAAAAGGGGTGCAATTAGCAAGTAGTACACTTATAAAAAAAGGTGTGCAGTTAGCAACTTTTAATTTGGGAATATTGAAGTGCATTTATTAAAAAGGAGGTGCAATTGGCATTTTAATGTCCAATTACCATTTTACCCCTATTTTTGCCAAGTGTCAATCAACTGAAAAGGGCAAAAACGGAATTTTATATGCCTATTGCTTTCATATAGATATAGTAGAAGATTCCAAGGTCAAAGGTCCTAGGTCCTATCGAGTTACTTGAACAAGATTGCATAAGTCATTGAATTTTTTGACACTTGTTTCTATTTTTACATATAAAAAATAAGAGTAAATTATATTCACACTTCATTATTTTTCACTTTTTGTACATTATTTTTACTCATCTATTAATGTAAATTAACGTCAAATGAAATATGTGAGCAAACAAAATTGTCCTTACATTTTAATTGTAAAATCTAAATTATCCCCTTCCAATTAATTTCAAAATTTAGGATTCATGTTCTATTTCTCTTCACCATTTGCGAGTACGCTTCATCTTCGCGGGTTCCTCTTTCTCTCACGACGTTCACGTTCCATTCATCTTCATCGTTCGCGAGTTCTTCTAGTTCGCGAATTGTTGCTCCTCTTCCGGTTCGCGAGTTATCTACTGTTCCTTTTCCAATTCGCAAGTTTTTTACTGTTCCTCTTCCAGTTCGCGACGTTCACGAGCGCCTCCATTTGTCTTCCTCTTCGACATTCATGAACGCTTTGTTTCTCTTCTATATCATAATTTCTATTCACGCCAGGGTTATGCTTATAAGTAACCACTGGACCTTGTATATAGGTTACTTTTTAAGATGTTTATTGTTACCTATTTCTGAATGGAGTTTCAATAAGGAACCAGTTTGGGACCACTTATGATTTTTAAAATCATTTGTTTATTATTGTTTATTAAAATAGTGTTGATGTTTGGGACCATAGGAAACACAATGGATAAACTGGAAATCATTTGTTTATTATTATTGATTAGAATAGTATTGATGTTTGATACCACGTGAACACAATGGATGAACTAGAATACATGGGTCTTGAACTAAGCAACGTAAATATTTTGATTCACTTTATCGACCAATGGGACGAACCAAGTGAGATATGCAACGTTGATCATGATAAGTTTGGAATGTTCAACGCACATGATTGTGTGAATAACATTACTAATGATTTAGACTTGCCACTATGCCTCCCTTTTATTTTGTGGTTTTGTTCTACTTTTAGTGGTAAAATTATCACCTTAAAACGGATCATGATGTGCTGAAAATGTTTATTGAGAATCAAAATTCAGTTTATATGTATGTTAATAAAACAAAGGATGAGAGGAAGGATGTTCACACTGTTTATCAACAAGGTGGGTTTACGTCCAACAAAAAGTTAGATTTACGTTCAATTACAGAAAAAAATAAAAAAATAAGCAAGAGTTTTAAAATATTTTCATATTAAAAGGAAGAAGATAAGAGTATTTTAGATATAAAATTTTATTAAAAGTCATGTGATCATTATATGCTTAATGTTTATTAAATTACTAAATAATGTTTAAAATAAAAAGGGTATAAATATAATGTGAGTAAGATAATTTAAAAAAATTTATATAATAAAAAAATATTTGATGAAATTTGAGCAAATCAGATTAAGCTGCTATTGTAATTTACTCAATAAAATAGGAAACATTCTTATAGAAAATCGAAGGAGCACACAGCGATACACAATAAGCGCGAAATGGCACTGGTTACAAACCTGAAATTTTGCAGTGACACATAGGAAGAGGACAAATCCCAATTTTGTTACCATGGATAGTTGAGCGTCAGTGTGGTGACTTTTGTTTTCTAACAGGAAACGAAAATGTAGCATCTTCTATGAACCTTTTATGTATAAAACACTGTTTTATTAAAATATAGAAACAATTAAATAAAGATTGCATTGTGAAATATAAAAAATCTAAAAAAAAATGAAATTCATTGACAAATTCATCCAAATGCTTTTCATGTTTCATGTTGCCAGGATAAAATTATCCTTAAAAAAACTTTTAAAATGGGAAATCAAACAAGATCCTCAAGCATGGCTCCGATTTAAACAAGTTTTATCACTAGACGTAGACTTAACACCGAATCCAAGCTACTTTAGATTGGATCAGATATGCATTCGACTAGGCACTAACATCCTTAGACCAGCCAAACATGGGGTTGAACCAGTACTAACCAATAATCAATTATTTTTTTTCCAATTTTAGACATCTCGTGTTATTTTTTTGAATCTGACATCTGGTGTTACTTTTTCAATCTCACATCTGTTGTCTTGAGTCACATCAATATGCAGATTACCTCTTCCCTAATACAAGCAAGTTGTATGGTGTAGCTATCACTTATAAAATAAAAGATTCTATAAAAGCAAGGATCAACCTCTGGTCTTAATATTTGGAGAAAGCTTAATAAGCCACTAGACTAAATGCAATTATTGGTATTCATATATAACTATTTATATACTTATTTATTTATACCAAAGCTGCACATTGAGCGTGATTAAATCCGTCGCTAAATCGACGGAATATTTGATTTTTTTTATTTTTTGTTTGCGACCAAAATATTCCGTCACAAAAATAGTTAGCGTCTAAAATAAAGATCAAAATTGACATATTTTAATTTTTGACATAAAATATCATTTAATATTATTTATTTTTATTTAATTTGAAAGTATTTTTAGACTGATCTTCATCATAGATATGATCTTTTTTACTTTTTTTTAATATTGTTTTATTTAGTATATTTTTTTAATTTTATATGATTTTATTTAATATATTCTGGATTTTTGGTATATAATTTTTAATATATTATTTTATTTAATATAATTTCTAAATTTTTATATGATCTTGTTTAATATTTTTTGGAATTTGCATATATAACTAATAATATTTTATTCAATAAAATTTTTCAATTTTATTTTGGCATTTGAAAACATTGAATATTTTTTTATACTTCTCATTTTTTATATCGAGAGTACTCCCATTAAACACATTATTCTCATCCATCTCATCATCTCTTTCATCCTATCATAATTTGATAATTCTCTTTGAAAAAAAAGTAGAAGACAATTCCCCTTTTCTCTTTTTGTTCCGGTCAAAAGCACGCAGTCGACTAACTCGTCATCGAAACTACACCGAAACTCAGGCTTTCTGTCAATCGGTGACTCAATTGTATAAAATTAGTGTGGTCAAAACATATACATCCAAGCAAGAAAAGGAATTAGAAAAGATTGTCCATCTTTCATGGTGAATGATCAATTGTGCGAGTAAGTTAGTCACCATTTTTATCTCTCTGGGTAAGCGTAATGCAATTCTTTGCATTTCAATTTGATTCACTTTGTCTCACGCAGTTCCACTCCTATTTCTAGAGTTCTGCAATGTTTCGCCGCTCCAAGTGCGCTTTGGAATTAATGGGGTGCTACAATTCCGATTATTGTGTGGTGAGTGCACTTTGGGATGAGTGGAACGAGTGATAAAGTGTGGAATGAGTGCGGAAAAACTAGGAATGAATGTGCTTTGGGATAAATGGAGTTATTATATAAAAAATCCAAAAAATATTAAACAAAACCATATAAAAATTTAGAATATCGAAAAAAGTTACGATAGCGTACGATATGTCCTTCAAATGGTCTAACTTTTGATAGAAATGTCCGATCGAGGTGTACGATATGTCAAAATGCTCAAAATTAATAGAAGTAATTAAAAAAATAAAAAATAACATGCAATTAACTGACTAAGTAATTAAAAAAGTAGAAAACGAGAAAATTTTTAGATGTTCGAAGATTAAATCGCAATTTTGAGGCACTTAGAGGCCTTTTTTGGGAAAAAATTTTGACCAAATCCCCTTCGAGTACTTGCCAGCGGCTTCGCTTCTCAATTTCGAACGCGTGGCCACCGGTTTCGCTTCAATCAAACATTCCAGTCAAAAGTTTATATACGCATCGTTCCATCTGTGCATGACACATGTCAGGAATAGGTCACGCCCAGAACTGGACATGACTGGTCACGCCCAAAACCACGCGTGACTAAGGGGGTAGTCACGCCTGGTTCTGGGCGTGACCAGTCATGCTCAGTTTTGGGCGTGACCAACTGTCCCAGATTTGTAATTAGTTTTGAAACAGCCCCAAATTCGTAATTTTTTATTTAAATTGTATTATTTAGATTCTTTTGCCTTGGACACTTTCATATCCACACTTGCAGAGGGACCCGCTGTATACATAGATACTATTGCTCTGATCCTAGGCCCTCACTTAAATTTAAACTATCTAAGTTCTAAAATCCAAGAGGTACACTCTTGGAGAAGTTGGAATTTCTGACGAGAAGCTATGTTCAAGAAAATCTGCATTTTTTCACGAAATTCACTTGCATTTTCCTTGCACCTAAATGAGCCAGCACATGCACATTGCTCAGCCAAATGTGCAGCTTTCACCTGATGGCACCTGGTACACACCAGATCTTGCAGGTGGTATAGCCGTTCTCTTTGTCTTACAGTTTGAAGAAGAGCATTTTCCATCACCTCACGGTCATAAGGCTGGCCACACTGTGGAACCGCACAACGCCACTCCTCAGTTAACAAAGCCGAATCACGGCACAAGTCCAAGTCTCTGCAGTCATTACAATAGCTGTACCCGAAAAATAAAAATTAATATTAATGTGAATACAGGAATCTTAATGCACTTTTTTTTTAGACAATGGGAAATTCATCCGTATAAATCAGGATTAGTGCACAAGCTTGCAAATTCCAATTGACACAAAGATTGTTATAAGAAATAAAGTATTGCTAACAAATTCCTTGAGAGATCAGGTTCAAGAGCAATAAATGTCCAGAGGGCATTGGTCAACATTTGCCTAAGAAATAATAGATAGACAAACCCCAACCCTACAGGGCAACAAGCAATTGCATAGTGTTGGGAGAAATGACACAACAGCAAAAAGACCTTGGCGTTTTCTAATTTTAAATGAATTATGTTAGCAGTAACCCTTCTTAAGCAAGAAATTTACACAAACCACAAACATGGACCCATAAAAAACAATAAGACATTATAAGGAATAGTCAATGGTTTTTATTAAACGAAATTCAATAGTTTGGTAAACAATTAATAACATGGGGTTGTAGGCACATGAGGGATAGTCAAACTCGAGTAAGAAATCTTGTCTTCCAATAACAAAAACTTATTAACTCCTAAAAATTATTGATAATCAAAATGTATATTTCTTTTTACCTGCATATGACATTGGATAAGATGAAGGAATGACAAGGACCATGAAACTTAGCTTCTGGAGCAAACTCCTTAACATCAACATATTTGAGCAAATTTTTTCTCAAGACCTGCAAGTGAAGGACACAATCAGAATTATTGCTTTGCTCAACAAAATGTAGAGACCAGAAAATCAGCAGATGGAGAAAGAAGTCATTCGACTTAAATTACTTAGGCAAGGAAACATATGCATTTAACACGGACATATTAAAAGTATTTGAATGTGAGACCATGCTGCAGAAGTGCAGCAAGTATATAACATTAATGGTAGTATGATACCACTGATTTACAATGTGTTTGAGAACGTGTTAGAATCATGTTGAATGGGAAAAATGCGCTTTCCAATGCAAAAATTACAAAGCAATGAGAGAGTTGCTTTTGCGATCCGTTAAAATGACCACAGGCACACACACACTCTTAGTAATGTCAAGTCTCAACACACTTAAGGAAAACAAGTAGAAAAATGAAGCAGCACGTTCTTTAACACATCCTTTGTTACTAGTCCATTTTTTAGAAGTCAATACTTGCTTTAAAAAGTGATCTGTTTATAGGACAACTTTGACTTTTTAGAAAATAAACCAATAACAAACTTTGTTAAAAGAGTGTTGCTAGCATTACTCAAACAATTATTACCAAAACTTCATGCTGCACACTTTGGTCAAGGGCCAGGACAGCACAAACGTGCTTGATAAATTCCAAGGAAGCATCCCCTCTATGGACATCACCCGTAAGTTGAGGAAGGCCTGATGTACTCTGGTTGTTTTCTGATTTGTTCATACCCTTCATATGAAGACCAATATCGTGAACAATTCCTAGCAGTTTGTGTGTGAAGTACGAGCCAATCTGTGGAATAGAATGTAAAACAAAATAAGAATCAACTAATTTTTTAAAACAAGAAAACATGCAATTTCAATTACTTCTTCTGTCATTGGTATACCTGCTCTTTGGTAAATTCCGTTATTTCTGATTCAAAAGCCTCAGCAGCTCCAATGTTAACTGATGGGGTACAAGAGTCACCATCCTGCAATGAGGCCCTGATTTGGGCTTGTTTTTTTGCATAATTCCAGGGAATATACATGAACTGAGAAACGATGAAAACAAAATGGTCCTGTAGAAATCCATAATATGAACAACTTAGACATGAATGCAGACCACTTCTTGTATTAAATGTCTCACCATTTAATTTTAAAATCCAATAAAATTAATACACATTGTAAAGATTGCTTGCCTTCAACAATTCTATATTCAAGATAGAATTCTTACTGGTTAACTTGGATTTTTTTCGGCAATTATTCAGCAATATTCCAGCTTGATATAATGTCTACTTGAGATTCATCATTTACAGCTTCATCAGATTTTGTTGGTATTCCACCATAGTTATACTACAAGCAGAAAATCAATATGACATTAAAAATACTTTAAATTACCATAGTTGTATAGTAAAAATTAATGATCTTCACAAATAACTAAATCATCCATCACTTCACCACCATCATTAGGCATTTGACATAAAACAAAGATAGCCCAACTAGAAACAAGTACTGCAAGAGATTTAAAATATTTATGACAACTACTATCAATAACATTTTCTCAATAATAATTGTAAGAAAATTTATTTTTTTCCCTCACATTTGTAAACTTCCACTATTAGAGTAGTAATTATATAACTGTGCAAACAGTTTTGTAATAGGATTGTAAGGGCTGTTAGCATCTGCTAACAGCACCTCTCTGTGTACAGTTGTTATTGTAAGGGCTGTTAGCTTTTGCCAACTGAACCCCTCTTTGTACAGCTGTTAATTTCAGTTAATTAGTTTCTGTTATAGTTAGTTTAGAGGTCTATAAATATCTCCTTTGTAACTAACTCTAACTAAATTTTCACTCTGAAATAACATCTCAGTTCTCCCTTGTTTTCTCTCTTCTTCTCACTTTCTCTAAGATCCACAGTTCAATTATATTTTTATCTTTCTAACCAACCATTCAGAATAATAATTATCAAATATGCTTGGCAGTCCTGTACTAATTTATTATTATATCTTAGTGACAAACAAGTCCCAGGCTATTCAGAATGTTTGGATTTCTGGTGTGAAGGTCCAAAAGTATGTTTGAGAGTAAAATTAGTTGGGTTAACTATGTTTTTTGTCCCTGAACATTTTTCAAGTTTTCACTCTTAGTCCTTAACAAAAATTTTGTCAGTTTTAGTCCCTGAATATTTTATTACGTTTATTGGCAGTTTTAAACTGACAGAAATTGCCTTGTTAAAATGAAATAAGCAATTAATGGTAGCCAAAAAACCCCAAAATGTGCATTTGCCTTTTCTGACTTTTTGCTCCATCAATCAATACAAGTTCAGTTCAAAAGGAAACCAGATCCAAAATCAAAATAAACACAAATCTAGCAAAAAAAAAAAAAAAAAAGGAATTTGATCTGAAACCCCCAACAACCCCAACCCTAATCCCAAACCAAATTGAAAACGTGGCACACCAACCCTCTTCCCCTCCAAAATTTTCAACTCTGACCATAATGCGACTATGCAAGGCCTCCACATCACCACCAACAAGATCCCCCATGACCAGTGCCGCAACGTCCCGCACCACCCATCGCAAGTTTCCCCCCGCCAACTTTCGGCACAGCTGTGGCAGAAGTTCACAGCGGAGATTAACTGCTGGACGTAGAGTCTGGCCACATTCTCCTTTAACCGTCCCTTAGAGACCTTGTTGAAAAGCTCCCCGCCTTGGACAAGTTCCATGGTGATGTAGATTTTGGACTTGCTGGCCATGACTTCGGGGAGTGCCACGATGTTTGGGTGCTTCACCATCTTCATCACCGAGACCCCCAACTGAATCAATCAAGAATTGTTTCTTCACAACTAAATTCTCTATTCAACTCACCCGACACGATGAGCATAGCTGCCCAAGGTTTCATTCCTTTTCAATTTGGTTTGGGATTAGAGTGGGGGTTGTTGCGGGTTTCAAGCAATAAAAGGAAGGAGAACTGATTTTGGGTTTGGGTAACTGTGGGTTTCAGATCTAATTCCTTTTTCTAAACTTTTTTATTTTAAAGTTTTGCTGGATTTGAGTTTAATTTTGATATGGATTTGTGTTTCTACTTATTCTGATTTTCATGTTGGGTCTGGTTTCTGTTTGAACTGAGGTTGTATTGAATGATGGAGGAAAAGGGAAAAGTCATAAAAGGCAAATGCACATTTTGGGGTTTTTTAGCTGCCATTAATTGTTTATTTCATTTTAACAAGGCGATTTCTAGCGGCTTAAAACTGCCAGAAAATAAACCATCACTAAACGTAATAATATATAATAAAATTGACGGCACATCATCATTTAACGGGAAGGACTAAAAGCATTACCAGAATAAAAGTTCAGGGACTAAAACTGGTAAAAAAAAATTTGTTTAAGGACTAAAAGTGAAAACTTGAAAATGTCCAGGGACCACAAACATAGTTAACCCAAATTAGTTTGGGGTCATGTTTGGTTACCTCCCAAAATTATGTTTGAGAGTAAAATTTTGCTTGCAAACTCAATTTGGGAGAAGCAATACTTGGGATACTTTTGCAAACTTCAGTTTAACCCAAACTTAAGTTTGCAAACTTTAATCCAAACATGCACTAAAGCAGTTAAGCCTAAACAATGAACAACAAAAAATATGATGATCAAACCTGATCCATGAATAGCAACGAGCACCAGAACTGCAGTGGTTCAAGCTCAATCCATTCAAATAGATCTCTACAAAAATAAGCAATACAAGGTTATATAGAACGACAAACATCAGTTTTAATTTCAATTAAGTTGAATTTGAGAAAAAAGAAAAAAGACTCATGAGTGATTCTTTTGTCACAACTTTGTGTAATTCAAATGAAAATTTCAATTCCAACTTTTGTTATCTTTGGTCGAATTATCCAAAAGATAGCAAGAAATTTTTATATGATAAAAGAAAAATATTTATATGGCATTTGCAAGACTGACCTTGATTGTATAGTTCTTAACAAACTGTCACAGTAAGCTTTGGCTCTACACAGATCATATTTCCCAGTGTCTATAATAATCTTTGAAAAGTTTGCAAATACAATTGTAGCACCTAACTTGCGGAACTCTGCCAACAACAATGCAAAGACCTTCTGCATGACCTATAAATATCAATGCAATCAAAGGACATGAGTGACATGCAATTAAGAGAGTTTAACTTAGATATGTAAATTGCAATGAAATGAACTAAACAGGACCTACAAGCCTCCAAATATAACGTTAACATCCATACAGGACCTACATAGTGGAAAACCCACTTAACAGGTAGGAAAGTAGTATACCATCTCTGGGAATAATCTAATTCACTAAAGAAATTTGGAAATATAATAAACAAAAATTAATGAAAAAAAAGGAAAACTAAGAATGAATTTCATTACATGCACTAAGTAGCTTGTCTCAGTGCAAATTGTTTACCTTGTGGAGTAACTGGTGGAGAGCTGGATCATGAAGTTTTGATTTAGGGCTGCAACACAGGAAGGAATATAGTAATTAATTAGAGAAAAATAGGGTGGCTGTTAATATACCTTAATATACCTTATAGGCAGTTTGGGCCCATAGGCTCATCAGTGTGGTAGTTTAACAATGACAAGCAAATAAAGTTAGTCAAAACCTGCAAAGCCATCTATACAGATGTTGCAAAATTGAATCAGCAAAAACATTTCCGGATGTAACTGCATCTGCTAGGCACCGCTGGATCAACTGTTTAAGGACTCGAAAGGCTTGTGCACATGAGGTAGACTCGTCAAAACCATTTTGATCATTTGTGGAAAATGCTCCAGAATCAAGTTCATGACCAAATCTTAATAGAGTGCCTCCTTCCATTTCATTAACTAGGTTGTATTTGAGAAGAGCATTTACAGCCAGGTGGTGTATCTGCAAATAAATAAGTAAAATAAAATCCCCATTAATTTTTAAATACTTGCTCAATTTGGTGAGAGTAACTTTAGATTATCAAACCTTTAGCTCCACAGTTACGTTTCTATAAACTCCAGGATATGTTAGAGCAGGTTGTTGGACCTATTTTCAAATAGCAAAGCAGTCAATTTAAGGAGATCAAAGATAAACATGTTAAATCCTCAAATAATGACTAATAAAAAGGAAAAAATATTCTCAGGTGACAATTGTGGCATAGTTTGGGCACCTATAGTATTTATCCACAAAGTACAAACCTTTTGAACCCGCAGTTTAAAATATGAACATTATGTCAGAGACTGGTGAATTAGTTCACTACCTGTTACTAAAACTGGGAGATGTCCCCCATCATCTTTACAAAATAAGAACAAGTTGACAATGATCATCATGTTATAAAAAGTTGCTACTACTTACTACTATTTGTAAATAAAAAAATAAAAAAAAATGGTTGAGTGTATAGTATTGCAACTGGCCAACAACAGCTTTCATAGGCATGCAGAACTCATTTGTATTCTCAAATAATAATAATGATAAATATAATTACTTAAGAACAGAACACTAAAGCTTTGCAAAATTGATAAGAGGAAGCATTAAAGGTCTGCAAAAAATTGAGTAAATAAAGAACCAAAATATCGATATGGCATACCTCATCGACAAAACAGTTATGTTCACCATTAATTCCACCTAAATCTGGAAGGCCATCATCAGATATCCAAAGTACCTGTACAAGTGAATATCTCCTTAATGAATTATCATTTTAGGGAATATACTGAATCACCAAATGTTTGACACTGTCCTTTAAGAAAAACATAAACTGACATTTGAACATACCAAAGATAAAATCATTTAGCTCAAGTGAGACACAAGGAAGTAAAACATCACAAACAAAGAAAAGGCAATAAGTTTCATTTTGTTGATAAAATTCCAATAACTTCAAATTAAAATCAGAACCTGTTGATCATCATGCAATGCTCTTGAAAAGAAGATATCCGCAATAAATATAAGCCAGTCAAGTTCAAAGTTCCCCAGCGGTACCTGCAAAAGATGTGCATATGAAAACAAAATGTTAGAAAAATTACACAATATAATTTCTCAACTTAAAGTATTTCTGCTGAGAACAATTTACCACAGTTAACGACATGTAAAGAGTGTTGCATATGTTTTTACTTGTTATCTTGATTAACCACTTTTGTTCAGTAAACTGAAAATTTCTTTTTCAAATAAATCCTTTTCTCTCTGTTTTTATAATTTTCCCTCAGATATGCTACAAAAGATTGCAGTAATTACATGGGCATATCTTGAGAGAGCAATTCTTTGATTTAGCCATTGGACAGATGCAGCACAACGTTGCATTCCAGTTTTAGCAGCAACTTGTTGCCATCCAAGAATCTAAAAAAACAAAATTAAATATATTAAAAGAGAGAGAGATCTAAATACAGACATACTTGAGAAGGACCACTTGTTTCAAAACATTTTTACCTGGTACTGACTATCACGTGCATTATAAGGAACACTCAGGCATGGAAAATTATCCAGAGCTCGGATGCCCAATTTTACTAATTGAACATTTGGGCATTCAATGACAGCAACCATAGGCATGTGATTTTCCCTCCCATGACTAAGATTATTAGAGAAGGACAAAATAACTCAGTCCAAAATAAGTAAATAGAATATAGAATTTGATATTTAAGAATTTCCAGAGCTTATAGAATTTCATAAAAAAAGAGAGAGAGAGAGAGAGAGAGAGAGAGAGAGAGAGAGTGAGAGAATTGGAAAGCCTCAATCTTATGAAGACCATAAAGATTGAGCATTGTAAAAATTTGAAGGTGTTATCACTCACAATCTGCTTTTGAACATTAATTACTGTAACATGTACACAACAGAGGGACAGACCCCCTTCGATTAACTCCCCAAATACACACGAGTCAAATCAAAACATGGAATTTATGGCTAAAATCAGGTCCAGACAGACCAACCCTTATTTATATTATATAAAAACTCAAGTGCTATTAGCTTATCTATACTCAAGATTCAAAATCTTGTCTCACTCTTGCTACACAACAGGCAACAAATCTGTCAGAATAATTACAAATCTATCCTAAAAGAAGAAAATGTATGAGAAAACTCCCTGTTCTTTTTTACAAGTCCCGTTTTAAAAACTTCCATTGTTCCTTCATACAAGTTACTTTATAAAATCTATGAAAGATTATATAGTTTTTCCAAGTCTACCCTTAATCTCTAATTACATCATGTTTAATTACTCTACACTTTCCTATTAAATCCCCTTCTCTAATAATTGTGTATTGAAACTAATGGGGCATTACAAAGAAAATTAAGGGGAGAGAGAAATTAGTAGAATTAAATAAAGGTAATTCTAGAAAGTTTAGAAAGCATTGTAGTAAACGAAGATAGGAAAAATAACCTGTGGCCATTTATTGCTCTTTGCATCACTGCTTCAGCATCCTTGACATGTGCAACATAGTCCACCTGAATATAGGACATAATTATACACAAACATGAAAATAGATAACTTCAGACACTTAAATGGAGAAATTTTAAAAGATAAAATAATTAAAAGAACAAATACAAATTAGATTTTGAGATGTACTGCAAGTAAACAAAATGCTCAAAGAATTGTTGTAGATTTAGCTTAAAATTAATGTCATTCCTCGGAGGTGGCTCAATAGACAAAGACTGGCAAGCATCGTGAAATTATCGGTGATAAATCTTTGTTTTGATAGGGATTAACCACCACAACAGTTATTGCTTTTGATGCAGGAAAATATCCAACATATATAGCCCGTCCCTCAGAGATGCCGAAGTTAACAAATTAGTGTTAAAAGTAAAACTAAAGCAATAAAAAACAACGCACAAATAATGGACAAATCTTGAAATTAATTTTTAAATCAAGTGAAATTATATGTTTTTAACGAAAAAAATGAAGGAAGAAAATAATTAAACAATGAGCCTCCACTTACCTATGGTAAAAATAAAAGAAGGATATAGATTGTTCAAGATAAGCACATTCTGCTGTGGTCTTCATGTGCAATTCACTTAAATTCCATGCTTCTTGTAGACTACGTTTATTAGCAGTTTTGTCCACCTTACATACACAACCAAGCTGGACTATTGCATTAAATTCCAGTGGCATCTTAGTTTCATATACTCCCTGACATAAAAATTTAATTCAGATAAACCCAATGTAACTACAAATCACATAAATTACACAATGAACATAAAGTTAATAATATAATTTAAGCTCTTGACTGTACCTTAACAACAACAATCCAAGAAATATACATGGTTGTAATAAATGAAACAAATTTGAAAGAACTCCCATTTTATCTGACATAAAAGATCCTCACGAATTGGAACACAACTAGTCCCTTTGCCCATTGCCAGTCATATCAAAGTTGATATTAAAAAAACAATAGTACAACTATTATTAGTCAATATTGATAAGTTCTACATTTACAGCATGAACAAATCTAGTCATTTGCTTTTCAAAATAAAGACAACCACCTAATTGTTGAAATCAAACTACCAACTAGTACTAGTACAAGAATTTACCGAACATGAAATTAACTATCAAATTATAGGTTATACAACAAATTCTTCATACAAAAGTAGGAATCAAGTTATTTCAGGTACGTTAAATTTTAACAACTCAACTGTTGAATATTTATTATCTCAATTATCATACACACCAAATTCTATGTAAATCAGGCATTTATAATTAGATAATCTTATAGTAAACATTTACTTATATTTTCAAAAAATATATTACATGCTTAAAATTTAATAAAAATTCATAGACTTTCTCTATTTGATAATATCTTTTAAATGTTGGATTATTAAAATTTAATATATACAAGGAATATTATTGAACGAAGTAACCTGATCCTCACCCATACACACACATATAGTTAGATTATTAATAAGTATGCTGACCTCAACATCAGGATCTGCTAGAAGAGCTGCAAGTTTTTGGCTTGCTTCCCCATATTGAATTTCATTAATTGAGACCTGCAAAATTTCCAAAGTAATATTGCCACATTTAAATAAAAACTAAAAAAACTACGTACTCCATTGCCCGGAGGCTCCACGCTATGCGCAGGTAAGGGGGAGGAATATTGTACGCAGCCTTACCCTTGCAAATGCAAAGAGGCTGTTTCCGGAATTAAACTCATGACCAACAAGTCACCAAGACACAAATTTAAATAAAAAGATTAATAAGAAAATATATTTTTTAAAAAAGCAACAACTTAGTACCTCATACAAGTTATAACTATGCCTTCCATGAGGAAGAGTCTTGTTAACACGTTTACCCATAAATTCTTCAGTAATTGCTGATCTTGAATTGAGGTAAAAGACTCTAGGAACAGAAACAGAAATCTTATGCATACTCCCATCAACAACAACCCAAGCAAAAAATTGGCCTATCAGTGAACTGGGAACTAGTTGTATTATCTGAACCAAAAGATTAGATTAGAATAAGGAATTTAAAAAATCATACCAATCATATTGAAAAGCTGATTACTTGCAAAATTTAACAAACCTGCCAGTGACGCTTTGTTAAGTCTACCTCAAGCCTTTTAAGATATGAACTGACGTGACTTCTGCCCTGATTCCCCTTACCATTCATTTGTTCAAGAACACTACTTACATGGTCAGATTTCTTTGAATTCTCCAATCTGGGAAACAAAAATCTCTTCATCAGTCCGGTTTTTGACCAGCAAACAACGTTTAGGAGTAAAGAATGTCAGGCTGGTTACTAGTAAAGTCAGTCACACGATGATGAAAACCATGGGTGGGAATACCATACCACAAAAGCTAGTTGTAGTTTGAGAGCCTAACACAATAACACTTTATAAACCCCACACTAGAATCTCATACTTCCAATGTGGGACTCAAGCCTCATACTATGCAATTGCATCCTACCACCCAACCACACTCCAAAGCTCCAATGCCCACACGAGTGTTACATACTAGCCCTTTGATTAGTCCCAAGTAAACAATGCAATACCAGCATCACCACCCATGCCACTCATTTGCAACTGAGAGACACAGGAAAGCTTTGATAACAATTGATAAGAACCTTGAGAGAACCACACCATAAAAGCTAGCCCATTTGTAGTTCTTAAAATGTAAGTTTGGGCCTAACTCACCGCAAAAGTTAGCTCATAGGGTGAAGGTTGTCACCCACTTATATACTCTATCTTGGCACTATCTCTAACTAATGTGAGACTTGGGTTTTCCCAATACATCATCTCATGCCCAACACTTTTTGGACATGGTGCGTGGATAACATGGTGGGTGACCCTTGTTAGTTTTTAATGGATTTAGGATGGGCTCGGATACTATCTTAGAATGTAGTTTTGGGCCTAAATAAACCCTAAAAGCTAGCTCATAAGGTGAGAGTTGTCCCCCACTTATATACTCTACCTTGGTACTATCTTTATCCAATATGGAACTTAGATTTCTCCCAATAGTAGTCAGAATCCAAAGCGTTACAAAACCACACAGTAGAACTACATACTTCCAATGTGGGACTCAAGTCCCATACATTGCAATTGGATCCTCTAACACATTATTCATGATTGGCCCTTCCAGTAGTTCTGGTGGCACCTTTAAAGAAAACTGTAGAAATTTGTGGTTATCATATTTTTGCTCTCCTAATTTGAATGTCTTGATTGCTGTTGATTAAACTTTGAATAGCTTAGTAAGTACTAAATTCTTGATATGTTACACATAAGACTTATCTCATACAAATTCAGAAATAAAGTAATAAAATACAGGAATACAAACTTCTACTATAATGTTAAATTACCCCTTTGAGTTTTTGTATGTGCTGCCATTAAATTAAAATTATCATATTCTTCGTGGCTCGTAATAAAATTAAAGGCATAATACAATAAAGGAATTTACTTCAATAGAACATCCAGCAGATGTAGATTTAATACATTATTTAGCTCTTTCATTTAAACAACCCCAAAGAATGGGACTTAAATATATAGGTAGCAATGAGCACTTTACCTTTGCTTCTTTCTCCTTTCCAGAATATCTTTCCACGTTCGCTTCTTTATTTGAAGCCATCCTTGATAATCTACGCTTCTGTCAACATTTTGTTGTAATGGTTTATTATGCTGTTGCTCCACATCTTCTTGATCATTGAGCTTCCTTGAATGTTGTTCATTATTAGCTTCATAATGCCGTATAATTGGTCTAGGTCTGCATGTAGAACTCCGGTCCTTATTTCCAAAGTCCTCCAACTCATTAACAATATCATCATCCATCACAAGAGGGACACGATTTGAGTCATCATGCCTTTTTGAGTGCTCATTCCTATCCATTGATTTAAAGGCATCAACTAATTTCCGTTGGCGAAATTTTTCCTCCTTTTCACGGACCTTCTTATGCAACCAATCAGGATGAACCACCCTAGGGACGGGATTTGCAACCTGCGAGCATTAAACTCTTTCAGAAAAAGAAAAAAAAAAAGAAAATATATAGATATATATATATATATGTATATACATGAGCAAACAAGAATGGATTATTTCAATCCAGAAAGAAAAAATTGAATGAACCTTTTGCATTGCAGCATGAATAGTGATAATTTTTTGAATTGCAGAACTAAGCAGCTGCTTGTAATAGGACCAGTCAACTATGGATCGAATGCCAACAACTGATGAGACCTTGCACCATTTTCGGACATAGAACTTCATTACCTCTGCAAATATAAAGCATACACCTCCTTATTTAGAATGTAAACAAGAATAAATTTGTTAATATTTGTGACTTGAAGAAACTCAAAAAATAAAAAGTTACCAGCATCAGTTTCAAATATTGCCACAGGAACAGCACGCTCACTTACTGGTGTTCCCTGCAAAAACAAAGGCTTTTTAAGATAAAAGTAACTAGGCGATGAAGAAGCTGATTATTGTGGGCAAATGAAACGGGATATAAATATATGTGATTCATGAATTTTCCATTTTATACATGGATCAGACCTTGGGTTCACTTGCTACTATGTACTGACATCGCAGACCTTTATCTTTGACCATTGTATCGCCAAGAAAGTCAGCCAGACGTCTAGCAGTGGTAACAGCACAAGACTTTTGCTGACCATAATCAGCTAAAGATTTGCTCATGGTACTTGATTCTGATATATAATCAAGCAACTAACTGTCTGCAATATCCTTTCCCTGGTTCTGTATGACAGAAAGAGTTGATATCATAAGGAAACAGAAAGTTGTATCAGGTCACGATCATCAATATCTTCCGCAAACTAATTTGAGCAAACATATATCAATGTTCTTAAATATCATTCAATTATACTAGGAGGTAGAAATTAAACTGAATATCTATAGCATACATCAAGAAGATCAAGCCAGCCATTTGCCACTGAAGCAACAGCTGAATAGCATTCCTCTAAAGTTGAACCATGGAGAAACTTGTCAAAAAGTTCAGCCTGTTACAAGAAATGTGTTTCACATTAAAAAATGAGAACTTCAAATGAGCATTCTAATTTTGCATTCGAATAACCATTAAAAAGAACCTCAACATTGAACAACAGTTCAAGGTTATGATCCAGGTTTTTTAAAAAAAATGTGATGACAAGTTATAAATAAAAATACATAAAGAGAATTTCATCAAAGGTATCACACAAGCCAATCCAGAGAATAGACAACCACCAAGTTTGGGGCTACTATTTCTGCAAAATATAGAAAGTATAATTTTTTAAATACCAATTTCTATCCAAAAAAACAAAACTGCTAGTAGTTAATATATACAACTTCATCCACTTTAACTAGTTTTGGTTCCACAGATGTTGACATTGTTACTTCTCAGCCTTGTATTAAAAACAATGACAGCTATATCATTCCATCATGTGACAGGGATCAGGAAGAAAGTAAAATTACATATTGTTATTATTATCAGAGCATATTGCATGATTTTATGCTAGGAGCTAATGATCTCTATTCTTTATCAATATACCTGGAGAACTTTTATTAGCTTCAGTTCACCTCTGCGCTTGATCTCAAAACCTTTAAGCTCTGCGAGGGTTCCATCATCATTAAAAACAGCATATCGCTTCTTAATTAAAATTCCTTCTTCCTTGGAAGCGGGAAGGATCATTGCCTACATCAAAGAAAAGCCATATAAGTCATTTAAATATACTCAAACTCAGGAAAACATTTAAATAATAAAGTAAGGCTACATTTTACCTTGTATGGTCCATCCACCTCAAATTCAATAGAGCATTCACTGTGAGTTGTATAAGTTTTCCTGATTGGATCTGTGAGTGTCTGTCAGAAATTGAAAATAGAAAGAATATAGTAATCATAAGTAACAGCAAAGCACTAACTTCAAAACATCAAAGCAGAGGAATCAGCATCAAATTGTGAATTAAATAAATCATTTACAGATAAAATTAAAAGCTGACCTGGTATTGATCATTTGTGTTATTTATTGTCACATCAACATTAAGCATAACACATGGGTATGAGATTGTAAACTTCTTCTTTGGGTCTCTGAAATCCATTAAATATGATTATCATTTATAAATTTCTAGCAACAACATTCAAAATTATTGAAAACTAGATAGAGAAAATAACAATTTGGAAGAAAACAAGGTAAAAAGTAGGTAGGATCCAGCACATATATTGCCTACAGCCGACACCTCAAGCTACACTAAAGCAGGAGGAATGATGCAAGAATATCCAACCATCCTAATAAACAATTAGGCACCCAAATCAATGTCCCATTTGGAAGTCATGAATTTCCTAAATTTCTTCATAATACAAACAAATTAAAAAATGATCATCTTAGAATAGCCAGAGTTCAAGCCGCTGTCACTAAAATAAAAACAATCAATTAAAAATTCAATACATGTAGTGCAATCATATATGAACAGAGCATACTTTGTTTTAAAAGTAAAATTTTCCGGAAAAGATCTAGGCAGTGCACACCAGATACCATCAGTGTCTAGTTCAAGTGGTTTTCCTATTTTCTCTACTAGCAAGCGGGCATTCTGAATGATTTTTGCACCAGTATATGTCACTACTCCAGCCATTTCCATGGAGTACCATCTTGCACCCCTGTAAGATAAAAATCAATGCATGGGATGATTCAGAAGAAGAAATAGCAAATGTAACTAAATAAACTCCAATGATGAAACATCAAGAAAATATGGAGGTCAATATACTCACTTGCGCATGACGTATCGATAAAAGGAATTAAGTACACACTTGTGAGCAAGTTGCAATGAATCATAAAGCACAACCATATCCTGATCATGAAATAATTAAAATGAAATCCTGTCACAATGAAGTACTGTTCATAGTACACTAAATAAATTGTGGAAGAACCATAACAAATATCATTCATACCTGTGCTTCCTGGATCTTCATAGAATTTCCACTAGTCTTGGCCTCTGACAATTTTCCCTTCCAAACCTTATTGAGACCTTTATATTCATATCTTCTATCCCGGAAACTTGAACCAGATAGCACAAAACTGAGGCTTAGTACAACACAAGCAACGAAAAAATGTGGAGTAGAACTTAAAGAGTGTCTCTAAAGGTTAAACTCACATTATATCCATGAGCAATATAACAAATATGGTCCACAGATTATAACATATAAGGACATACTAATTACTCTTCTTCAAACTAGATATGCAAAGGTTAACTTTATTATTCAAAATTAATCTTCAAAGATCTTCACTCACCTGCGAACAGTGTCAACATAAAATGGATTTTCACGCATGCAGATTCCTGCTTCACGAAGTTCAGTAACAGGTTTGTCAAGTACCCGTTTATATGCCTATGGAATCCATCAAGATTTAGTATATCATAACATTATTTAAACAAGCATGTTCAATAAAACAACCATAACCTTCTGGCAGTATTTCTTTAAACGCTCTTTCAGTCTTGATTGTTGCTCTGCCTTGGGAAGGTCAAGAAAAGATTTTGATGACTTCTCAGAATAGTGGGATAAGGCTTTGTTGTTCTTCTCAGAATCATCAACAAACTCTGATTCAATCTGTGTCTTTAAAGCATAATAGTCACTGAAGGATTTCAAATGAAAGTTATAGTCAATCATCAATCATTTATTAATTTTTCAATATTGGGCTAAAAAAAATCTTCTCAACAGGAAACATTGCAAAAAGAAAATTAAACCTTTTCTTAGCCATGAATGTTTCTCCACGCCAAACCCACTCAAGTTTGCGTAGGCAAGTCTTTCCAGGACGATTAAAATCACATGCAGTACAAACTTCCTCCGTAATAATTGATGGTGGCTGCAATTAGAAAGAAACTTCCCTCAGGGAATTTTAGATTCATATTTATCAGAATTTCAAAATTCAGGATGACAACTCCTAGTGGGGCAGGCAGATCAAACAGAAAACAAGCATATCCTTAACTTATCAACTATCATTTTACTTTAAATGCTTATCCGCATTAAACATTTGCCATAAAAAGCTAAGAAACAACTCTATCAACAATCACAAGTGTGTAAGACCACAACAAACTCCATGCCACCAGCTGAGTATTTTCATATATGCCAGAGACTGCATAAATGCCATATTCCCATTAAATATGCTTCAAGCTGCATATAGCAGTTATCCTTGTTTACTAGTCTTATTCACATTATTTTGAAAAATCATCTAAGGATAATTGGAGAACACTAGTGATATTTAAAAATATTCATGTCAAATATAGTCATATAACACATAGTGCAACGTAGGAACAGAAGACTTCAAACAGATAAACAAATTATCTCATTTTGTCTACATGTTTTTCTGTTTTGATATTTATATTCTTCAATTTATGGTGGTAAAGACTAAAGTTTCAATGAATAAATCTCCTATACCAGGGTTAGACCCATGCAGCAAAGGAAGGTCATACAAGTGTATTCACAAAGGCCAAAATCCAAGGCCCAATTGCAATTAGGAGAAGGGGTATGGGAAGAGATTAACATCAGAAGGAAAAGCTACAGTGCAAGAATGTGAATCTGACGAATGGGGAAGGCTTTATGTGGTGGGGATCATGTGTATCTTTTTTTCATTTCAGCTCATAGCTTGGGACCAATGGATTTCCTTCCTTGGCTAGGAGCATTTTGCTCTTCTATTTCTGTAATTTCTGTCTGTTTTCAATCAAAATACAATCTCCCTTCAGTTGGATAGTGTCTGTTTCTATCAACTTGCATATCCTGCTAAAGAGCAATAATATAAAATACAAATCACATCATACCTGAAGTCGGTTTGTTAAAATTATGTTTGGATACATAGCAGCTACATCCAGATGATAAATGAGGGGACATTCTTCACATATTGGTGCATCTCGTAATTTTACAAGCTGCATGCATAAGGAGAAGTAGTCATGTGTTATTGATGACAAGCATATTGTAATTTCCAGAGTTTTAGACCACAATAAACAAATGTCCAATGAGTAGCAAATACTGGTCTTTATTCTTGAAAAAATGAAACCAAACAGTTAAATTACAGATGTGGACATGATTATTTTATGCTAGTAAATACATGAAAAATTGACCAGACAAAAATCAGAATCAGTACCTTTTCCAGGATTGCATTCTTTACTTCATCATAATTAGAAACAAATTCCAAATCCATCTTACCCTCCACTGTTATGGCATACTGTAGATCTCGATCAAGGTTGTTGATAAGTTGCTGGAACCATGCCACTCCATGGTTAGTGACACATACTTACAGACAGATATCATAATTGAGTTACTAAAATATAAACTACTAGAATTGCAAGAAATAACAACTAAAACAAAACTACGTATCACATTGCCCGGAAACTCCACGCTATGCGCAGGTAAGGGGGAGGGATTTTGTACTCAGCCTTACCCTTGCATATGCAAAGAGGCTGTTTCCGGATTCGAACCCATGACCAACAAGTCACCAAGACACAACTTTACCGCTGTGTCAGGGCTCTCCCTCAAGAAATAACAACTAAACATATGAAAATTGCTAAGATTGTGTATATTTTATAATATAAAGGAATGCTAATCACCGGTAAAGTAATTCAAGAAGATAGAAACAACAAACCTGATAGGCAGATGGCTTGAGTGTAAAACTAGATGGAATATCAGATCTGAATACACCACTTTCAAGACATTCCACATGACCACCAATGTATGTCTCACTCTCAAGAAGATGATTATTATAAAACTTCTCTGGGTCAGATTGGTGTTTGTTAGGACATATAACATTAGCCTTGTATGCCTGTAAAAGATGCAAACACAATTACAAGGGAAACCAGAGGCCATGAAGTGAAAATTTTGAAGCAGAGAATTTCAACATGAATGACACATGCATAAGAGCCCACCTGCACCATAAGCAACATTTCACAGAGGGTTCCACTACCTTTGCGCAAAACCTCATCTGGTGACATGGGTATAATGGTTGCAAGAGAGAAAATAAAGGGATGAACATAAGTTGTATATAAGTAATAAGTTGCCACTGCATCAGAAACAGAATAGGAGGCCATCATCTGCAATAACAATTCAGATAAATAAAATGATTAGCATGTCTCGTGACCAACAAGAAGCACAACTTTTCAGATTGAAAACTCGAATGTCAAAGTAGAACAAGCCCTAACTCTGAAAGAAAAAAACAGGGATAAAAATAATGCTCCTTAGTCCTTTCCAACATAAAACAACTTTAAGATTGTACAATTCCTCAATTCTTGATAAACAAAGGCATGATACTTCAGAACGATTTCTTAATTTAAATTACTTTCTTTCCTTAAAATGAATCTCAGTAATCCAAAGTGGAAACAATCATTAAGCTACACCACTTCCATGAATTTGGTGAGTTGGGGTACAAGGATATGCACTATAATCCCATTGTTGAGATATATATTTGCCAAAAGTAGAACCCAAAAGACCAACAAATTAGGAGATATCTGTTCTATCCAGAAAATAAGCATCAAGTAAAGGCCCTTTTTCAATCTAACATAGCAATGCCAATCAAAACCAATTGCATCACAATTTATTAGGCAACTATGACCACTATTTCACTATCCTCCATTTCAATGACTAGGGAATAGCAGTGGCAATCAAATCAATACTTAGTTTGTACACAATCATAGCATGCAAGCCAACAAGAGAAAAATGGCATTCAAATATATTCACTACTTATTCATACACTATTTAATCAATAGTAAAAAAACCAAAAAATTTCACTACTTACAATGCTTCATCTCCACTCCAATACACCATATCAAAACAATTTAATAAACAATACAGATATCACTTTAAATCACTCATACCTGTGGCTTTTCCTTTGCAAAGCGAACCATGTCCTCGGGATTCACCTCCAATGGATCATAACCCAACTTTGCTTTTGTAACAGCCTAAATAATAAAAAGTAAAGAAATGTCAATTAGAGAAAGGACAAACTTGGTTAATCAGAAATTTATTAGACAATGACTTATTCCTACATTATTTATTATAACATACAAGGAAACTGATCAAGTTAATGTAAAAATAAAAGTTTTTTATCATAAAATATTGAAAATGATATTCACAATATAATAAATAAATGAATAATACATAGTTAAGTGGATAACTTGTTGAGCAAATACTTTTTGAGTTTATGCACACAGCACATCCTCCAGGACCAAACTGTATACATTTCCATCCTGATAATTCAATGTCACACTGAAAAAGAAATAAATGCATGTTCCTCTGAATAAGGTAAAATCATGTCCTACTAAGAAAAATATAGAATGACACTTCATCACTTGTTCCAAAAGTTGGCTGGGCCCATGAAAACATTGCTCATATTTTTTTTTTGATCAGCAAAGATAATATATATATATATAAATTAAAAGAAGAACAGTACAAGGAGTACTGCTGAGGTTACAAACTGGAACATAGCAGATCTAAGGTGGTTTTACTAAAAACCAAGTAGATCTGCCTGATCAGTAGAAAGAAAGAATACCAAAACCTAGGCCCGCCCCAAAATTCCAAAACTATCTCTCA
>PYAF01001138.1:975524-991996 GCA_007407185.1 Glycine tomentella | reverse complement strand
AAAAAAAAAAAAAAAAAAAAAAAAAAAAAAAAAAAAAAAAAAAACAGACGATTTGGAACTTATCTATTCATTTAGTATACATTGGTTTTGTCCACTATTTCAATGAAATTCATTGGTCGACCAAAGAAAAAAAATGAAAAACACTAAACAGTACGAGCGAAAGAATCCTTATTTGACTGTCTTAGAGGCTTAGAGCAATGTTAGCCGTAAGCAAGTCCCATGCCCCACGTGAATATAAATAAAAGATGAATTTTTTCTTTTGAATAAATATATATATATATATATATATATATATATATCATGACAGAAAAACTATGTCCTAAAGAGTTAGTTAGAAACAATGAAGATAATAACACATAATTAATAAAATAAATCATGCAAAACAGATGAGAACTCAAGTTCAAACTTTGTACCTTTAGGCCTTGGCTCCCCTGAGGGAGATAACTATCACGTTTAACCCAAGCAAAACAATCTAAATGGCAAGCATATCTAGCACGACATTCCCCTTGATTCGTATCGCATTTGAACCCCAATTCCTGGAAGATTAAATAACAAGCATGGAAATCATTAATAGAAGGAAAAAGAATGCCAAAATCAATTTAAAAAGAAAAACTAATATGATTCACTGCTTTGGAATAAGGATAAAACAGAAACCAAAATTGAACAGACATGATTTGTCCCAAAACATCTATGAAAAATGACTTAAAGAACTATTTTACAAAATAGTCGAATTCAAGCTTAAATACTAAGGGAACAGTTCTCAGTTCTTACACTACATACTAAAAATAAAAAGTACATACATCACCATAAAGAAATGGAGAATTGTGAAGACATGCTAACAATTACACTTACTTGTTTACCATTTAATAGAAGTCAATTGCCAAAAACAAAAAGTTAACAACATACATCACTCATTTTGAACCCATGATGGGTTGCCCTTCGTTCCAGAAATGGCCAATCAAAGAAATCGCCATTATACGTCACATAGATACCAGGTTTCACCTCTTGCATATGAGAAAACCATAATCTAAGAAGCTCAATCTGGGGGGAAAAAGAATAACAAACCTGAACAAATTAGAATCATCATTTAAAAAAAATAAAAATAAAAAAAAATAAAAAAAAAAAAACTTAGTGGAACCAAGTTTCAACAAGGAAATAAGATAACATATACAATATTTCCATTGTGTATAGATTTACATATATCATTACCTCATTTTGAACATTTGTCACCTTAAAACACCCTTCAAACTCTGGTTTTGGAGTGTACTCTATATCATCCCCGACACACTAAAAACAAAACAACACAAATATTTAAAGTCATCAGCCCATGACAATGACTAATGCCTTACATTATATTTGATTAAGGTGCAATTTCAGGATCAGTTAATAACCACATTAGATGCATGAGTTAAATAATATTATATTCCAATTTGCATAATTTGACGTTGAAAAGGACTCTGTAATCTCTAGTTGTATATCTAAATTTCAGAATCAAGTCCCAAAATTGTATTCAATACTCCAATGCCAATTAACTAACCTTGTGTGCCCCAAAATAGGGGCTGTTTGGGAATTATAAAACAACTTGCAGATAAACAAGAAAAGTACATGAATCTTTTATGAAAAGAAAGACAAATTAGAAGATATTGATCATGAGAATACTAATGATAAGTGGCTTTTGATGAGATGTGCATGCTGATTTCCTTTGTATAAATAAGTAAATAACAGAGTCAGAGTGATAGAGAGATAGATGAACATTAATATATGACACTTACCTCTCTATTCATGATTAAATACCCTAGACCATCAACCATGTATGAAATCATCATAATTAAATCATAGTCAGCATCAGGAAATTTTAATGGAAGTTTTGTGGTCTCAATGTCAAATGCACAAATACGAACTTCAGCACGCTGCAGAAGATATGTCTTCTTCTCAAGTGTAACCCCATTATTACTGGACACTCCAACTTCATACCACTGGCCACACCGTATATCTAGGTCACATGTGATTGCAAGTGTCATGATAAATATAGACAATAGCAAAGCATCGGAAAATAGGATAACTGAATAAAAATTAAACAAAATGATAAATATCAAAAGGTACCGTTGTCAATGGCAAAGCCAACATGATAAGGAACATCATATTCACGAAGATCGGTTATGCAATCTAGAAAATCCTGAGGTCTATGTTCTCTGCTAGGCAACAAGCAAGCTAGGATCAGATCAGGTAAAAAGAAAAGTTTATTTAACTAAATTATCCAAGATAAAAAAAAAAAAAAATGCATCATTAAAGGAAGTAAAATGTCAACGTGATACTTCAATCTAAATAATTTTCTGCCAAATGAAAATTGATATACCTTCTTTCTGTTGACATGGACAAAAAGGCTTCTGCAGCATCAGACTTGGCCTTATTTCTTTCAACAGTAGGCATCAGGTCTCTCTTCACATCCATCAATTGTTGCACAGTATCAAATGAAAGCTTTAAATAAGATTTTCTTAACCCAGATAAATGGTTTTTCTGTTGAGAATCATAAAAGCAAATCAGAGTCCATTTATGAGGAGAAAGAAAGCAAGCATGGCCTATTTGAATCGAAGCAAAATGATAATTTTTAAGAAATATGGCAATCTCAGATTTATTTTCAGAAAGACCTTGTCAAATCCACAGACAATAGCGAGAAGCTAATGCACACTATATCAAGATGAATCATATTGACTTGACTTTTTAAAGACTCTGGAAGAAATTAACAAATAAAATCCAATAAAAAATTACTAGAGCAGAATTTTGTATTTTAAAAGCTGTTTGTCATGTATCAGACAAAGCAAAGTAGATAAGAGATGCATAAATTGCTTACAAGATCCAGGTCTTCTTTTTCTATAATTTCAACATCTGCAATCTGACCTTCATAACGTCTTTTCAGGTATGCTTCAACATCAATCTCCATTTTATCCTATTAAATTATATAATCATAATCATAATTAACACCATCATCATAATGGGTACTACAAAATAAAAACTGAATGAGAATATATCCACAAACACAATGAACATAGATGATTCCAGTCACACGCGCGCACTTAGACCCAAATATGCTGCCACACAACCACGTATACACACATGAATGTTCTCGCTTACCTTTGTAGCTACATAGAAATAAGGCCGAAATCTGAATTTTGTCTTGAATGAAGAGCCATCCTGCAAGCAGGCTCCAATCAGTAAACTATTCCCCAAACCAAGTCACTCTTTTAGTGTAATAAAAAGTAAGTTTATGCCAAACAATACCTGTGCAACAAAGTAAAGATCAACGCAACTGTATACTTTGTAACTGTCTTCATCGTCAACAGAAGACTGCAAAAGTATGAACAAACATGTTTAAGTTCATCAGAATGATATATATATATATATATATATATATATATATATATATTACAGTAAAGCAACTTGTTCTGACTGCATATTTATAAATAGGAACCGGAAAACTCGACCAAGAGTAATGCAATTCAATCGTTCATTAAACACGGCTATGTAATAACAGTTCAATTCACGCCTAATCAATACTTGCGAACTGCAATAGTATTCGCGAGGAGTGAGTGACATTCACTTTCGTACTCATGTTTAGTGAATCGAACATCATAACTAGCGAAGACGTTCAAATCACAGGCTGAAAGCTCACAAGATGAAAATGAAAGAGCAACGTGCTTACGGATGCAAAAGTGAGTAACCATCCGAGACGTTTTTCACCTTCTGAGAAGAGATCGAACCCTAATTTCGCCTCGAGCTCTTCCTCGGGAGTGCGATTCAGCTTCCGCTTCTTGGATGCTCTGTTGTCTCTCCGGTCACGTCTCCTGCCGTCGCCGCTCATCGTCGCAACGAGATCGAAGGTTTTGGCAGTGACGCTATCTAATGGAAGTTATGAGAGTTTGGGAAAAGTGGAAAACCCTTTGAAGCTCTGATAAGTGTGACTTGAAGATTGGGAGCGGCAGGAAGACACTGGCAAAGTGCATTTTCCCGCGCTCCTTTTCCGGCCGAGTAAAACAATGTTTGGCTGGACCGAGTACCAACCCCACGAACCGGAACGGTCCAAACCGAATAAATTGAATAAATAAATTATTAATTTTAATTAATTTTTTGGGTACACTTGTTAATAAAATAAGCTAAAATGTCATTTTTGGTTCCTTATATTTTAGGACAAAATCTACGTCCGAAAGCAAATATAAAAATGAATAGTTATTAACTGTTAGATTTAGTAATTAAAAATATATACGGATGAGATTGGTTTGCCATTCTTTTTTCTTTCTTCTTTCTCGTTATACCTTTTCTCCTATTTTTTCCTACATCTCTCCCTTTTTCTTTACCAAATAAAAACCCTTGCGGATCATCACTTTGTCGTCGATTCTTTTCTCCTTGGACACCACAAGGCTCATGAAGGGTGTTTACTCACACACCAAAACTTCATCGTACTTATTATGCGCATGGTGGATGACGTCGAATAAGAGTCGCACTCAATGTTAATGTATATGGTGTCGTTGTTCCACGTGTTTGGCTGCCATAGGTGTGACACAAGGATTCGATTTTGAAGGGATGCTCAAGGTTGTGGAGAGCACATACATGCGGTCTCATCGCTGCTCATGGTAGCGCTCGCCAAGTCGGAGTTGCTAAACAAATACGATCTCAAGTTGCTCTGGTTTTTGGGTACGGCAACGCGTCGGCAAGGAAGTCTATAGTGGAGGTCGTAGTGTCAAATTGTTCAAGTTAAACAAAATTATATTGAGACTTTTAATTCGTTTGATTTGAATAAAATAAAAAATAAAAAATAGAAAATCATATAAAATTTTGGTTTTCTCAATTTTAAAACATATTGTATATCTTTTTTTCCAACATAGAGGAACATGGGAAGGGGAACGGGAAGGAGGAGAAGCCGATATAATAGGAAAGAAGAAGAAAAAAAAAAGGCAAACTTGCATACCATGCGTAAAATGTTTTGTTTACACACGATAGACATCATCATGTTTTAGTGATTTTTTACTTTACTACATTAAGTTTACAGTTTTATTTTGGTTGTTTATACTTTCAAAAGTTTTATTTTAATACATTAAGTTTTAAAAGTTTCATTCTAATTTTTATGTTTTTAAAAAAATTATTTTTATCTTTCATATTTTTGAAAGATTCATTTTGGTCTTTTGTTCTTATTTTTGTTAACAAATGTTAGTGTTATGTTAATTTTTAAATAATTAATTTAAAATAGTGTGGTTAAAAATTGAAGAGCCAAAATAAGCACCATGACGTCAATTTGAAGCTTCTAATCATTGTCAAGAATCCAGCAGGTTTCTTTAATATATGAAGTAAATTATAATTAAAAATTAAAATATATATATATATTCAAATATATAAAATATGATTTTATTTTAATAAACAATTCAAATTACGATGTAAGATTGGTTTAAATTATTAAAAAAGTACTTATCGTATCAAAAAGAGAGAAATGAATAAACAATATTTCATTCAATTAAAAATGTATATTCTTTAATAGAGATCTTATATGTGAAATGAAATTATTAAGAGTGACATAGCGGGTTGAATATGTTGAACTACATGTAAAAAGTGGTTGTGCAGATTCAACCAGCCAACCCAATAGGTTGAAGGTAGGTCGAGGTAGATTGACTTATTAGATTGGCTCATTTCCACCCAACCTCCATCCAATCGAGTTGATCCACCAACATGTTTGGTGATGTGGCATATTTCACAGCTTGGCACATGTCACAAAGTTGGTCAAATGAATGTGATAAACTAACAAAATGATTAATTTGGTATAACAGCTAAACTTTAAGAGACCAAAGTAAACTTTTTTAAACTAAAGGGATAAAAAACTAAAACATAAAATGTAGATAAGGAATCAAAATTCTTATTTAATAAATCAAAAAGCTTTATTATCAATAGTAAACAATTGTTAAAAAAAACTTATAGACTAATATAGTATCAAACCAAATTGGAATGACCAAACTATAATTTAACTTGAATAATAATTGTTATTATTGATGGACTTTGTTAAGTCATGGTTTCCCTTTGACTTGTTATTATAATGCATAAGCAAAAGAAAAATGGCTACAAATTAGCCAAGCCAATTGTGAATAAAAAGAGTTATTATATGATGATAATTTTTTTCTCCTCAATGATATTTCTTTCTCCTTTGAGAACCTTTTCCTTGTTTCTACATTGAACCCTTGTTTCCAGATTTTTTCTTTATCCTTCTAATCCACCTCCTTTGTTACCCTTCTTTCTACATTGTTAGCCTTTCCTAACTTTCACCCTTTTATTAGTACCCTTATCCTCACCATGGAAACTCCTAACTTCAAAAACCTGAATATCTCTTATGCTTACGAAGTTGAAATCCCTGATGAACCCATTGATTTTGTTGAAGTTTATTTCTCATTGTGCCTTGTAGGAAGATTCTTATCTTAGAAACCAATTCGATTTCAGTTAATGTAGAAACATATGTCTCTAGTTTGGCGACCTCCTAATGGAGTTTCATTTCGAAGATTAAAGATGGTCTTTACTTATTCCAATTTTTCTATCTAGTGAACTTCCAAAGAATTCTAAAAGGAGGACCATGGCAGTTTGATAAGAACACTTTTGTTCTGGTTATCATAAAGGAAGGAGATCGCAGACCTCATTAGCATACCTCCTCACTTCGTTCCTTTTTGGATCTAAATTCATAATATTCCTATTGGATTCATGTCACAAGCAGCTGGTGAAAACATTGGCAAATCCCTTGGAGAATTTTTGGAATATGATGATACGAATAACAATAATCCTTGGAGAACCTTCATGCGTATTAGAGTGATGATTGATGTTCGAAAACCATTACAAAAATCTAGCAAGATTAAGAAGTCAGGTGGTGATTCGAAGGAGGTCATTTTCAAGTGTGAACGACTAGGAATGTTTTGTTATCTATGCAGTGAGATGGGTCACACTGACGAATTTTGCATATTGCTTTTGTCTATTGATGCAGATGATGGAACCAGGTCTTGGGGTCCTGAAATTAGGGCAGAAAATCAACGCACAGGAAGTATGAGTTCATCATGTTATTTGAATGTCTATGCGTAGGGTGGCATGAGCATTAATGACTAGGAGACAACAACATTAAATGCCAATAATGAGTGCAATCATGAAATATTGCAATCAATGTTTATTGTTTTCAGAAATCCTATATTGATTCTGACCAAATCAACATTCCAATCATTTGCATTCAATGACAATAATCCTTGTCATCATGATGTTATGATTGTGGAGGATCAAAATAGCACAAAATTAATCATTGGAGACAAAAAACGCAGATTGGATTCTCATGATTCAAATTCAAACGTTGCTGAAAAGGTAATGATTGCATACCGTATCCATCCCTGCCTCTTATAATTCTTCACCTTCATCTCATAACCCTAACCTTTCATATAGTGACCCAAATGCTTCCTTATCCTCATGCATTCATAGTTATCAAAATCGGTCGTTGACCTGGTTGAGGTAGTGGGTTAGTGGTCTAACCAGTGGGCCGATAATTGACCCTGTTTGACCCGGTCTATATTAAAAATATTCAAAATTATATTATATATATACGTATATAACTAACATTATTTCATTAAAAAAAAACTCATCCATAATTTCATAATTAAAAATTCAAAAATAATAATTGAAATACTAAAGTTGATAACACAGATAAAGTGTATTAATAATTAAAAAAAAAGTGTAAATAGAAATTATCTAAAGTCCTAAATCAAAACAGAAAAATAAAACTACATAAAACAATAAATGGGGTACAAAAAGTAAAATTAGAAATGTGGCCCATATCAGGCCCAAATAGGGAAAAACCCTACCCATATATATATTATTTGTGTCTTCCTTCTTGTTGTTGTGCCTTCTTTCTGCTGTTGCCCTTCCTTGTTGCGCCTTCTTTTTGCTATTGTCGTTCCTTCTTGCTGCAGCACCATCGTCCTTTGCACCACCGTGACCACCCCCAACAACAACCACCATGTGCGCGTGTGTCCAAACACGCCAAAGTCTCACGCCAACAACTCTCACACCAAAGTCCAAACACGCGCGCGTGTCCTCCATGTGCGACCTCCTGGAGCTGGTTTTTCTCCTAGCCCATGCTCGTCACGTCAACGTCGGAGATCAAGCTCCCGTTGCCAGCACCGAGCTCCCGTCGTCGTTGTGCTAGCTGAAGGGCAAACCGCCGTTTTGGAGGCCTTTTGTTTCTATCAAAACCCGATCTAGTTTTCAAAAACCGGCCGGGTATCACCGGGTCAAATCGAGTCAGATGCATGATCGGTTCAATGTCCAACCCGGCCCAGTATAGCTTCGATTCCCAGTCTGACCGGTCCACCGGCCGGCCCAGACCGGTTTTCACAACACTGCCTGCACCCCATAACCCTAACCCTACCAATTGTGTCCCAACCCTACTATACAGAACCCTATCCACACCAAAACTAACCCTGGTCTCCAATTCACAAACCATAACATGCAACTCTCTCCACAAACAACACCCTCCTTAAACGAAACCAATATAACTTAGCCAAAAAATAACAACACCCCTCTGAACCCTAGCCAAAAACTTCCCAATTCCTCAAATGGTCCTTTTTTAATGGCGGGCCTTGGCAAAGGAGCCTGCCAGGGACAATGAGTTTCTTAAGCTAGAATTGTCGAGGCCAAGGCAACCAGAGTGCAATTCCAATTCTCCATGACCTCATATGTTCCCATCATTCGGATGTCATTTTTCTTTGTGAAACCCTTATCAACTCCCAACGTATAGAACAAATAAAATGTCAAATTGGATTCGATGCTTCTTTTGCCGTAAATGCTAATGGAAAAAGTGATGGTTTGGCTTTTTTTTGGAAGCACCCTTTTGCTTGTCATTTAATCAATTTTCTCTTCTAATTTCATCAATGTTGAAGTTCATAATGCTCATGTCCCAATGTGACGTTTAACAGGTTTCTATGGATATCCAGAGAGACATAATTATAAGAATTCATGGGATTTGATCCGTCAGCTTTTAGGTCTCTCCTCTCTCTTGTGGTGTATTTTTGGAGATCTCAATAATCTCATCTCTAAAGATGTGAAGAAAGGTAATCATGATCACCCTAATTGGCTTATCTAAGGATTCAGAGAAGCTATTTCAGATTGTAATCTCCGTGACCTTCCTATGGAGGGCTATTAGTTCACTTGTGCCTCAAAAAGAGGAAAGCAGGATGCCATTGAGGAAAAACTTGATCGTGCCTTGGCTACTTTTGATTGGTTTGATTCTTTCCTTAACTTCCGTTTGTTCAATACTATCTCATCAAAATCATATCACTCACCTATTTTGGTCAAGCTGAGTTCCACAACAAAAGGCATTTCAAAAGGCAATTTTGTTTTGAGAATCTGTGGCTCCTTCATCATGACCTTTCTACAGCAGTGGAGCATGGTCTAACAAATTTGTCTTAGGAAGATATCTTCTCTACGCTGGAAAATTGTTCATCTGAGTTGAATGCTTGGGGTCGTCATATTATACACCATTTTTTCTCCCAAATAGAAGGCCTCCGTAAATAATTGGAAGATCTCATATGCAAAGATTATGAAGTTTCTACCACCCATTATTCTTCTACGTGTGATAAAATTAATAGTTTGATTGCTTAAGAAGAGTCTCGTTGGAAACAACGTGCAAAGGTTTATTGGCTAAAGGATGGTGACATGAACTTAAGATTCTTTCACTCTTATGCAAGTGTCATAAAGAGGTTAAATTTCATCTCCTCTCTTACAGATGATAATGGACAGTTCTTTTCCACTCGTAAGGAGATTTGTAATGTTGCTAAGAATTATTTTTTAAACCTTTTTGCCGTTGAAAATAATGAAAGTGTCTCTATTTTGAATTATATCTCTTCTTGCATTTCTCTTGGTGATAACCTTAAACTAACTTATCCTTTTACCATTGATGAGTTTAAAGGTGCTATTTCCAAATTTGGATTCCAATAAACCCCCTGGACCTGATGACCTTAACTCAGCTTTTTACAAGAAATTCTGAAATTTGTTAGGACAGACAGATTATGCTTATTAATCAATATTATGTTTATTATTATGTTTGTACTAACTTATGTTTGCTTTCCTTTTTTTTAAGTGTTTATTGTAATGTTATGTTTACAACGATTAAAAAAAAGGGAAAAAGATGAAAATTAAATTATATTTTAGGTAAATAGTCATTTTCGTCCCTAATGTGTAGAGTGCTGACAAATTCGTCTTTGAATGTGTTACGTAGACTCTTTCATTAACACTAACAGATGGAAGTTAACGATTGGATGAATTTGTTGCACTTTTTTCACTTTCGAGGATTAAAATTTGAATTTTCATATTTCGAAGACGAATTTGTCAGTACTTTACACATTTAAGAACCAAAATGACTATTTATCTTCTTTTTTTTCCATTGGAGACAATCGACTTGACAACAAAAATTTCTAAAAATAAGAAGCGCGTCGTCTAAAAGATACGAGTGCTTGTGAATTAAAAACAATTTCCTCCATGAATCAACATCAATGACCAAGCCACATCTAGAACGAGGGAAAAAAATTATAAAAGTGTATTTCTTAACTTTTTCAACTATTGGAGCAAATTAATATAAGTATATTAGATATGATATTGTAGAGACCACCAAAAATAATTTGACATTGTCTAAGATACCCTTAATTAAACTCCTACCATTGGAGATGCCTAACTTGAATGTGAGGAATGAAAAAAGAATCGGTTGGAGACAGAAAATCTCATTGAAACTATTTTAGAAAATTACCCCCTAGTACAAATAGTTTAAAAAGATGGAAAGCTATAATTTTGGAAAAAAGTTACACCGTGCAAAGGTGTGAATTTATTTTTGAATGGTGGTATAGAATGCAATTAGGAAGTTTTAAAAGATAAAATGGTCCTTGTAAAAATAGAAACAAAAGGTAGATGGCAAAAGAGAGGTGGTATAGATAAATAGATAATGAGAAAAATAAATAAATAAGAAAACAGTTTTATGGAGGTATCATATATATATGGGTGAAATTTCCTATCCATTAATAACAGTCAATGAAAATCTCAGGACAAGTTTCATGATCATCATATACAGCTTTGGCACTACTAGGTGGGGGTACAAATGGAGGAGTGGTACACCTCAGCAACGCCCAATTCACGCCTTGAAAAAGCGGGTGGTGCTTGATCGCGGAGGCCCCCATCACCGACCCCAGTCTCTTCGCCGGGTCCTTAACCAACAGCTGTGAGATAAGGTCTTTCATGGCGGCTGAAGCCGCGGGTTCCTTCGGGAACTCGAGGGCCCGAGCCACCACGTTCGCCAGGGTTAGCTCGTGGTCCATGCCCTTGAACGGTGTCACACCATAAAACAGTTCGAACATGAATATCCCCAACGTCCACCAGTCCACGGCGCTACCGTGTCCCTCACCGGACACGATCTCCGGTGCCAAGTACTCGTGGGTCCCCACGAATGACATGGACCGGACGTTAACGGGCTCAGCCACGAAGGCAGGCCCATTAAAATGGGTTTGTTTCTTCTTTTTCTTGCGTTTTGGGTGGAAGCATGAGGCCGTGGGGACTATGCAGTTGGGGATCATGCATGAAGAAGAAGTGGCACGTGCGGGTTCCACGTGGGAATCGTTGCGTGGGACTGTGCGGGGAGGGTTTTGATCGGAGATGATTTGTGCCGTTGATTTGGAATCGTCGCATTTTAAGGAGAGGTCGAAGTCTGTGAGCATGATGTGGCCGTCTGATCGGATTAACACGTTTTCGGGCTTCAGGTCGCGGTAGATTACCCCCAACATGTGAAGGTATTCAAGTGCCAACAACACTTCCGATGCATAGAACCTGTAATAAACCAAAGGAAAAACTTACCAAAGGAAAAACTAAGTGATAAGCATTGACAAAACCTAGCATGCCATATTTTAAGTGCAATTATGGATACTATATACAAGTATTTTTGTTGGGTATGTTAGAATTTATGAAGAGATGAGACCCTAATTCAAGGCAAGAAGAAGTCTCTAAACTCAAGTAAGTACTCTTGTACAGACACTCATATTTACCTCACCTCAAAAACACGACTAAGAACTTGAACAACATGCAACATGTCAGATATGAGAACCTGATTTGCTCCACTATAGCTTAATTTCTTGGAGATTATAGTAAGTATTTTAATAAATGTTGTGTTTTATCACTTCGTAATATTTATAATTAACATTCTTTTTGTTGAGCAAGAATGTTTGTTGAAATGACGAGAAAGAGATATGTTTTTGCTTTAGAACTTGGCATATATGTTGTGCGACATGCCGACATCTACGAGACAACATCGATAATTTCCATGTAGGGAAAAAGAAAATAAGAAATGTCAACAACACGGCCATATGCATATGTCAAAAGATGATTTAAAAAAAGTCTTATGTTTCATGTGAGAGTGAGACGTGTGAATAATGACAAGTAAACAAAAGCAGTTAGTAAAGTGACTCTTCAGGCAAATTTAATTGGCAACTTAGCAAGCATTTTCTCGTTTTACCTAGAAGAAAAATCTGGGTGTAGTTGAACTTTAACATGTCTCTGAATGATTCAGCTTTTATTTCCATTGGTATGTGGGAGTTTTTTTATCACATAAAAGCGTGCTGAATGAAAAGGGGGAAAAAAGGAAAGAAACTATTTGACATGCATAGGAATCTTTTGAAGGTTCACCAAACAGACAAGCAATGACCATCAATTTTCTTTATCTGATCATAAAGCAGAAACATAACAAGCAAAAAGCAAAATAGAAAATAGAAAATGCATTACATTAGAGAAAAAACAAACAAATTAACTATTCATTTATATTCTAGAAACAGATTTAATTTGGAAAATCGCATATTCCCGTGGTCCTCGCCTGGGTGAGGAGATTTGAATCCCACAATAGGGACCACTGCAAGATTTGTCTCACATTTAATTTATTATTCTTAAAAAAAAATCCAGAAATCAGGCAACGAATTATGGAATCGAGTTTAAAATATTTTATCTCCCTCGAGTATCTCTCAACTCCATAATCCATAATCCATAATCCATAATTCCATATATACAGAGAGAACAAGAAGATTCGTCATCTGGGTATATTCTCCTTAAAGAAAAAAGATATAAAGTATACACTTTTGCAGGTTCAAAACTCTGCGTAGTCCCCACAAATCTGTAAACTTTACATTTTAAAAAAATATATCCCTCTTGTAAAATTAATCTACCACCTCGAAGGGTAATCATGCACATCCTATGGGTACCACAAAGTTTATAATAGCTATCAGACAAAACTTCTCACAAAAATTGAGCTACCATAGTGCGTTGTCGTTTGATTCAAAAGTAATTTTACGTATAATGCATAGGCATATCATCACGTGCCAGAATTATTTTTCGAAAAGTCATTATCACATCCTTAATTCTTTACTAACATACTTTAGTACTATAAGTTAAATTTCAGTACATCCTAAAAAAATGTCTAGTTAACTAGTGTCTTCAAGATAAAGTTAAAGAATTTAAAGTAAAAAAATTAAATAAAATTCAGAAATAGAAATCACAGCAAACAACTAAACATGTTTTTTTAATGTTATTGTATGAGTATCTAAACAAAGCAAATGACAAATTTCTATTGGGAGAACCTAAATAACTTATTATCGGTGGGATTCTTTCTTTCTAACACATTTTATTTTTATTCATAATATTAAAATTTGAGACGGACAGAAAATCAGAATTCAATATCACTCTTGTTGGTAACTAAACATGCTTTAATAACATTTTGTAATAACCTTTTTTTTTATTTCTTAAGCGATGCTGTGTGGAGCTGATTAGCATATGTCAGAAGAAAAAAATAGTATTATACACTGAAACACGCCGCCTACACAGGATCCTTCCCCGAGAAAAAACAAAAAGAAAAGAAAGCAATGATTTGATACGAAGAAAACTAACGGCGTGCGCACCTGACGGCGGATTCGAGGAAGCGTTTGTTGGGGAAGCGCTGGCGGAGGACGTGCAGGTCACCGCCGGGGCAGAACGGCGTCAAGAAACAGAGCCACTTAGGCGCGTGGATAAAGGCGTAGAGCGTGGGCAAGAAAGGATGATCCAACATTTCCAGAATTTCCCTCTCTGTCCTCGCCCTGCCTTCCTTGTTCCTCCTCGCCAAGTCCTCCTTCTCCATCACCTTCGCCGCGAACACCGCGCTGCCGGCGCCAGCGCTTTCCTTGGGCACCGCCAAGTAGACGGTGCTCATGTCGCCGGAGCCGAGGCGGCGCGTGAAGCGGAGGTCGGAGAGGGCGAGGGGGCGTTGGAGGAAGGAGGGCGCGTGGGGCTTGGCGTTGGGGAGTGGGGCGTTGAAGTGGGAGGAGGTTGAGGGGGTTATTGTGGTGGTGGTGGTGGTGGTGGTGGTTGAGGAGCTGAAGCTTGTGCTGCGTTTGATTTCTGCGGTGGTGGAAGTGAAGCTGAGGCTGTGGAGGTCGTCGGTTAGGTCTTGAGTCTCCATGGTTTTGGGGAATGGGGGAGAAGAAGACGCAGCAGTGTGTCAGGTGCTGAGCAGTGAGCAGGGGGGTAACTGTGACTGGAGTGAATGCTCTGTGTTTTTTGGATTTTAAACCCACGCGGGTAAGTGACTTTCTGTCTTTTATCTTATTTTTATTTATATTTTCTTGAACAGCAACACGCGGGTTTCTACATGAAAAGGGAACTTTTTTTCCCACCAATATAAGTTATTTTTCAAAACTAATTACTATACAAAACTATTTACATAGATGTTTTAGCCATCCTGACTTTTTTGTTTGTCTACCAGAGATACTACTTTAATTAACACATTTTTTTCCAGATTTTTTTCAAGTGTTATTATATTCCTATCAAATATTTAGTGTTCAAATCGATGTTAAACATATTTTATATATTTTTCTTTGATTCTTTTTAAAGAAATTTTCATAGTGTTTTGATTTATTTTATGTTTTCTTTTTAAACTTATACATTATTCATTAATAACTATAAAATAATCATTTTTTATCTTATTTATTGATTTTAGGATTTTATGAAATTTTATTATCATTTTTCTTACGAAATCATAAAATAAGGGGTAATAATGTGATTATTTTGCACTAGTTAATATAAAATAGTGACATGAAATTTAGTTATTTAATAGGTATTGGAACTATGCTAAATTTAGTGAAAATAGTGATATTGGATCTAGCATTAAATGGATATTTATGTGGACATTTTTTTTTTTAAAGTCGATTTCACCGATACTAAATACTTATTTTACATATAGAGATGGAGTGTATCAAGGTAACACCTTCTATTGGCTACACACATGGTGACACCATCTTTACTAACAAAATACTTGAAAAGAAAGAGTCAATAAAAGTGACGCCACATGCTGTTAGAGTACAAATAAAAAACACAATATGTCACTTAGATTGGTGTCTCTTAAATTCTAGTAGGCAAAAATCACCCATTTAGGCAAATAGTTTTCTAAAACACCCTAATAAATAGTTTTGTGAAATTATCCATTTTGGTAAAAAAAAAAAATAATCTGAAAAGTGATGGGTTGGACTCGGGGTAAGTGGATAATTGTGGGCCGAGCATGTGGACTTGACTCATTAATATTTGGGGTTAACTTCCTACACCAGCCATTTTTCTTATACACCCAGCGTACACAGTGCAATACCGATTTTACCCTTCTCATAATTCCAAAAAAGGTTCATACGGATTCGCAATCCGTAAGGACTTTACGGATTCGTAATCCATAAGAATCTTATTCTTACAGATTCATAATCCGTAAGAATAAATCCGTAAGAGCCTTACGGATTCATAATCCATAAGAGTAAATCCGTACGAATTCGTAATCCATAAGAACGAATCCATAAAGTTTTTACGGATTTGTAATCCGTAAGAATCTTACGGATTCGTAATCCATAAAGCTCTTACGGATTCGTAATCCGTACGAGTTAAAATTTTTTAAAATGATTTTTGAAATAATGGTCTAGGTAGGTGTCGAACCCCTAACCTTCAATTAGGAGAACGTGCTCTGACCAACTGAGCTACTAGACCATTCATGTTAAAAACTAATTAAAATTGCTATATATAACATTACAAATTTTAATGTATATTTAATACACATAAATTTACATAATTAATTTTTATCTAATAATATTTTTTTACATATATAAATTTTTAATGTATATGAACCTCTGATTTTATAAAATTAAAATATATGAACCTAATATTTTTTATTCAAATTTATAATTTTTAACTAAGTCATGATTTTTATTTTAATTTATTGTTCTCAAAATTCATATATTTTATAATTAAACCATATTTTATCTTAAAATATATTTTTTATCTAATAAAATATATTTTTATTTTATTAGATAAAAAATATATTATCAGATAAAATCATGGTTTAATTATAAAATATATTTTTTAAAACAATTAATTTT
>PYAF01001138.1:949082-975424 GCA_007407185.1 Glycine tomentella | reverse complement strand
ATTTTAAAAAATATATTTTATAATTAAACCATGATTTTATCTGATAATATATTTTTTATCTAATAAAATAAAAATATATTTTATTAGATAAAAAATATATTTTAAGATAAAATATGGTTTAATTATAAAATATATGAATTTTGAGAACAATAAATTAAAATCAAAATCATGTTAAAAATTATAGATTTGAATAAAAAATATTAGGTTCATATATTTTAAAAATTTTAATTTTATAAAATCAGAGGTTCATATACATTAAAAATTTATATATGTAAAAGAATATTATTAGATAAAAATTAATTATGTAAATTTATGTGTATTAAATATACATTAAAATTTGTAATGTTATATATAGTAATTTTAATTAGTTTTTAACATGAATGGTCTAGTATTTCAGTTGGTCAGAGCACGATTCTCTTAATTGAAGGTTAGGGGTTCGACACCTACCTGGACCATTATTTCAAAAACCATTTTAAAAAAATTTTAACTCGTACGGATTACGAATCCGTAAGAGCTTTATGGATTACGAATCCGTAAGGTTCTTACGGATTACGAATCCATAAAAACTTTACGGATTCGTTCTTACGGATTATGAATCCGTACGGATTTACTCTTACGGATTACGAATCCGTAAGAGCTTTACGGATTATGAATCCGTAAGAACTTTAGGGATTACGAATCCGTACGGATTTATTCTTACGGATTACGAATCCATAAGAATAAGATTCTTACGGATTGCGAATCCGTATGAACCTTTTTTGGAATTATGAGAAGGGTAAAATCGGTATTGTATTGTGTACGCTGGGTGTATAAGAAAAATGGCTGGTGTAGGAAGTTAACCCCTTAATATTTTTGTCTAGACCACAAGGATTATTCACTAAAAACAATTATGTTTGAGACATTAGAATCATCATGTGGTGAAATTTTTCTTCAAAATATTTAAAATAGTTGCATACTCAAAATTCAAACTTGAGATATTTGATTAAATTAGAAAGAATCTCACGTTAATTGATTTATGCATTCAATGGTGAATTTGGGTCACTTCATAACATACTTGTCCAATTTAAATGAAAGTAATTTTAAAATAACAATTAAAAATTCCACTTTATTAAATCTCAAACCATGCATATAAAAAGTATTTAATTGGAAGACAAAATCTACTTTAGTCTACACTCTGCCTAAAAAATAATACTTTTTCCCCAATAATTACAAGGTTAAAATATATGTTAAGTCTTTTGTCTTATTTTTTTGTTTCAATTTATTAGTTTTCTTAGTTAAAATTATTGAAAAATATTAAAATAAAAAGTTATAAAAAAAAATATAGCCTGGCTTTGTTAAATTTAAAAGAAATAGAAGAAAAAAAAATAAAAAAAATTATGAGGTTGTTTGATTTGGAAAAAAAGAAAAGAAAGTAATTATTTTATAGAAAAGACCATTTTATTCTTTTCATATATGTAATTGTTATTTTTTAACTTAGAACCCCATACACTCCATAAAATCAATTATATGACTCCAATCACAAGGAAGGCGACGCAACAACCGAATATGTTTGCACATAATTGATTATGTTTACACATATTGTGTTTTTGGTTTGACATTTGAAAATTGATTTTGAATCTATAATTAATTTTAAATATATCTTGTTTGATTTTTGTTAGAGAAAACTTCATAATTAATTTTGGATTTAAGTAACTTTAAGTAATTTACGCGTTGAATCCAGATTTGTGAACTGGAATTTATTTTTAACTTAATTTATATCAAAACACACATATAAAGTCCATTCTTGTCCTGCCATGTATCAAAACACACGTATAATATATCAAACAAGAACATGCAAAGCAACATGGAAGGAAGGAAGAGCCCAAAGAAGAGCAGCATAAGGCATAACCTTTATACACCCATAAAAAATCTAATACACCGTTCGAATATAGTGAATTTCTAAAAATATCCTTATTTTATTATATATTTCATAAGTTTTTTTAAATAAAAATATATTTTTTCAATAATTTAAAATAATAGTGCATGCAGTTCTCAAATATGCGACCTTCACATTATTAACGCTACACTCTAATCAAATGAGTAATAGGTTAATTATACTAAAAAATAATTAATGTTGATACATATAACATTAAATTTTTTAATGTATATTTAATACACATATAAGTTTACATAATAAATTTTATAATAATTAATTTTGATCTAATAATTAAAATATTTTTTTACATATAAAAATCATAAATTTAAATAAAAATTATAATTTTAAATAAAAACTTGCAGATTTAATAAAAAATGTTAGACATGTAAATACAAATATAATTGTTATTAAACCTGTAAATTTTTATTAAATTTATTATTTTTATTTAAATCTATAATTTTTATATGTAAAAAAAATACTTTAATTATTAGATCAAAATTAATTGTTATAAAATTTATTATGTAAATTTATATGTATATTAAATATACATTAAAAAATTAGTGTTATATATATTAATATTAATTATTTTTTAACATAATCGATTTATTAACTCAATTAATTAGAATATCACATTAGTATAATATAATAAAGTTCGCATATTCAAAATCTTACTTATTCATTGGTCCAATCAATCCATATGTATAACTTAAAAAAAAAAAAAAATACACCTATAATCCGTAATAGCTCAAGCCTTTCTCCAAATAGATTTACTTTTGGTAGGTAAAGTGGGAAAAAAAGTGACCTTTGTATTTCTTCGCTCATAAGCCTTTCTTCAAATATATTTACTTTTTGGTAAAGGGGAAAAAGAGTGACCTTTCTATTTCATCCTCATGAGTTAAAATAAAAATGTGAGTTCCACGACCTGTACTTTTATTTCCTATTTTCTATTTCTTTTCCATTTCAATGCTGTCAAACAAATCTTTAAATATTTTTGGTTGACCAAATTAATATTTTTTATATTTTACTGTATTAATTTAATCAAAGCTTTAAATATTTTTGGTTGACCAAATTAATATTTTTGATATTTTACTGTATTAATTTAATCAATTTAGTAAAACATGTCAAATTATGAATTATGAAAGATGCCCCAGTAACATTTTTTACTTCGGTAAAAAAATAATAACATTAGGACCAAAAATTGAAAGAAGATTAAACTTAATTCAATAAAGGTACTTTAAGATATTAAAATATTTTTTTTAAAGGTAAACAATCAAATTGAAATTAAAAGTTCACATGAGATGACATATCAAATGTATACTTTTAGCCATAGTATAATTAATTGAAAAAGGTAGTGCAAAAAATAATTACCTATTTTGATGATATTTAATTAACATCATTCTCACTACAATGTGAAGGTGAGACATCTTCTATTCAATCTTTTTCTTTCTTTAGCTGGATATCTCATTCATACACATTTTTTTCTTCTCTCAAGTTTATAATAAGTTACAAAAAGAATTTGAAAAGGTCAAAATGTATAATTCAGTGCCCGAGCATAGATCAAACACCAAATAAACCTTGAGCCAAAAATAAACTACAGTACATTCTTGAATTTGAATTTTCAGTTACATCGACATACAATGAAGAGACAGAGTCCTACTAAAGAGCATCTGACTCGATAGAGAAAAAAAAATGTACGGAATAAATGGTAAGACACTGAATCACTGGACATCAAATTTTAATCATTATCTATGTTTTCAGCACAAATAGGATAATATTGTGAAAATACAAATGGTCAATACAAAATTTTGAAAATGTTGCCGTTGCTCATTTCATATGCCTGTAAATGTTAGGTGAGCGAAGTTAAAACGTGGAGTAATTAAGCTGTGAATGTAATGCAGTGTCATTCTTTTATCTCAAGGATGAAATAGCAATGTATAGTATGTTCAGGTTCATTTACAAGCAGCTTATCTCAAAAACAAAATGAAAAAGAAACAAAGAATTATTATTAAGACACTTTCTAACATTTTTTTAATACACTTTTTTGTTAAAATTTATTAAACATGATAAAATTATAAGAAATATTTATTAAATAAGAAATAATTATTAAATAAAATGCCTTAGAATGTGTCTCGTTAGTATTTTTCTTTTTAAAATATTCTTCCCAAAAAGTTATGATAAATTAGGAGGTCTTTTACATGTCTTTGAATTACTCACACCACTAGGATATTAAATATTTTTCATTCTTTTAATAAATTTTCAATGGGTAAAAAAAGTCAACCCCATAAATTATATATTTTGTTGAGATTATTTTTAATCATTATTGAAAAATATTTATTGACATTTTTTTAAAATTTAATTAGGATATACTAACCAAAGTATTTTGTACATAATCATCCAATGATATATAGTCATGTATAATAAGTTTATTGACTTTTAAAATAATAATTTTAAAATTATTCTTAAAATAATTTCTTATTTATCAACAATATAAATTTTTCACACTCATAATATATTAAAACTAAACTATTTTATTTTTTAAAAACTTGAGATAAAAATTCTTTAGAAAATAAATGTATTATCAGTTTACCACTAGTAGAAGTGAACTGTCATACAATTATGGAATTTGATGCTCTTCATTCACCGGTGGTATTTAGTACTAGTAAAAAAAAAAAAAGAAGAGAAAATTCTCTAAATATATGTCTAGAGTGATAACAAATTCATTTTTAAAATATGAAAATTTAAATTTTAGTATTCGAAAATAAAAAAAGTACGATAAATTTATCCATCCGTTAACTTTAGTTTGTTATTGTTAATAAAAGAAGTCAACGTGTCACATTCAGGCGAATTTGTTAGCGCTTTATACATTCAAGGATAACAATGACTATTTATCTAAATATAATTTAATTTTTATCTTCTCCCTTTTTTTAATCATTGTAAGCATAAAATTATATAAATATTTAAAAAATAAGAAAGCAAGCATAAGTTAGAACAAACATAATAAGCATAATATTGATTAATAAACATAATTTGTCTTTTGCTATGAAATTTCTATTATGACAATATTAGGTAGTGATAAAATCAAGTGGAGTCTCATTTTTTGTAAGGATTAATTTAATGATTGTACATTTTAATTTGTTTGAGTATTGTTACGGATTTGATATATGGGCCTAGTAGTGTTAATCATAGAAAGACCCATTAAGAATCCAATCCAATGTTTAAGAATCTTAACAATAATCAAGAATATCTAAACTATGCACGTAACAACCACTGAAGACGATCACAACAAATAAAGATCGTGATCTCAATAGTTACAGCTTGTTTAGAGGTAACTGACTTATAAATAATAGTTACATTCATGAGAGAAAGGTACACGTTCTCTCTACTCTACTTTTCCATTAGCACTCGTACACAACTCACCTTCATTGGCTAGTATTAAAGTGCATAGTGATCAACATTTCCAGATGCATTTTTTCCCATAAATACCTTAGAGAGCTTTTGATCCAATATCAACGTACTAACAATTTTGCTAGACATCCGTGTTCATAAAAACAAAACAAGTATCATATTTTGGGTAAAATACTGTTACATTAAAAATTTCAGAGCAAAAATATGAGATAATACCTTACCTAAAATATGAGGTTCAAATAAATTAAAATGCACTACCATTAAATTAATCCTTAAAAAAAATATATTCAACTTGATTTTGTCACAACTTAATGTTGTCACAATAAAATTTTGCACTAGATAGATTATGCTTATTAATCAATATTATGTTTATTACTATATTTGTTCTAATTTATGTTTGCTTTCCTATTTTTTAAATATTTATTGTAATGTTATGCTTGCAACGATTAAAAAAGGAGGGAAGATAAAAATTAAATTATGTTTTAGATAAATAATTTTTTTTGTCCTTGAATGTGTAGGCACTAACAAATTCGTCACTCAATGTGTCAGTAGACTCTTTTATTAATGGTAACAGGTGAAAGTTAACGTATAAATGAATTTTTGTTGCATTTTTTTCACTTTTAGAGTCTAAAATTTGAATTTTTATCCGTTGAGAACAAATTTATCAACGTTATACACATTCATGAACAAACATGACTATTTAAATACAATACTTTTGTGGGACTCACTTGTCATTAGAAGGATCTTAATTCACAGTTATGCATGTGCTTGGATAAAAATAATTTTTAAATTTGTTTCCTTATTAAACATCTCTCAAAAGTTAATAAAATAAAAAAAACACTACCATCATATAAAAATAAAATACCTCAATGAAAAGAGGGGGAAAAAAAACGAGAGGATAATTTTAATTGGGGGCGTCTCAAACCCAAAATTATTGGGTGTGAAGCATGTAGTGTAGCTCCTCCAACGTCAAATTTGAGGACAGTGTCGTGTCGAGTCACCACCAGTAAAGGAATAATGAGCGTCATTAATTTACGATTTTGCCACTGTTCCCAACTCCTCCTCCTCTCACCAAACCCGAAGCTCTCTTCTTCCTCGCAAACTGCAAAGTTAACTCTGAGAAAGAAAAACCCAACGACCCCTTTTGCCATTTCCTGCAAAACCCGTTTCTCTTCTTCAATTCGCGCGTCCATGGCTTCACCCTCCGTCTCAGACACCGCAACAAAGCCGTTTTCTGTTCTCTTCGTGTGCCTCGGCAACATCTGCAGAAGCCCGGCTGCTGAAGGAGTCTTCACTGATTTAGTCAACAAAAGGGGCCTCAATTCGAAGTTCAAAATCGACTCTGCTGGCACCATCAATTACCATGAGGTGGGTTTATCTATAAACAAACAAACACCCTTATGTCATTTCATCCAAAAGATCACTTTTTTAAAAGAAAAATTAAGATTTTTCTTTTTTTCAGTATAACATTTCCACCAGTCAGAAATCTCATTGCAATGATTCTTAAGATAGTTATTATTTTTGAGTTTAACTCATATATGCCAGTTTGTGATTAGATTTTGTGTGTATATTATTTATTTAAGGATTTTTTAGTTTAACTTATTTTTACACGGTCTATGCGTAATTCTGTAAAAAGAACAGAAATTCCATCGTTGCTTAATCGTGAAATTTTTTTCTATAAAATTCATGAGGAATTTTTTTAAAAAAAATTGCTCTAGGGATGGAAATGAAGACTGTCTACATTACTTAGCTTGAATAAGATGTAATTTGAAGGGTTTGATAGGATTTGCAATGTCATCCAATCACAAGTTTATAATAAGTTTGTTGATTTTTAAGATAGTTTTACCTAGCATCTGCATATGAAAATTAAACTCTTTAAATTGTTTAAAATGTTTTTTTTTTTTTGGGGGGGGGGGGGGGGTGCTGGTGGTGATTTTTGAAGGGAAATGAAGCGGATTCGAGAATGAGGGCAGCTTCAAAGAGGCGTGGGATTCAGATAACTTCTATTTCGAGGCCAATCAAGCCCTCTGATTTCGTTGACTTTGACCTCATTCTTGCTATGGACAAACAGAACAGAGGTAAAGTTTGATTATGTGTTATGAGGTGATATACTTTTATGTAAGTACTTATAAGAGTAGAAAATAAGAAGGGAAAGTGAATTGAGTTTCTTGTGTAAGCTAAAATCAATTTATGCATCTCAGCTACCGGAGAACTTAAATGAAAGCACTTATATAAAAGTTAAGTGCATAAGTTGATTTTAGTTTGTGGTTGAAGCTTAGATAATTTTATCTTGTTTTTTCTCCTGTAAGTGTATATAGAGAAATTTATCCAGGGAAGCTGGAAGGGATGTTTATGGTTGACTCAGTTCCTCTTGTTTATGTGTGTTTGGTTTGCCAATGTACGTTTTTGTTGTTTGCTTTAGAGGACATATTTGAGGCCTTTAATAGATGGAAAGATAGACATTCTTTACCGGATAGTGCACATAAAAAGGTTGGTGCAAGGTTTTGCTTCTCTTTGGGCTTTTGTTCTGCACACTTTTTGGTCTAACTGTGATGGTGATGATGCAGGTTAAGTTGATGTGCTTGTACTGTAAGAAGCATGATGAAAGTGAAGTTCCGGATCCTTATTATGGTGGACAGCAAGGGTTTGAGAAGGTATGCTATTCATGTCAGGGTATGGGTTGGCACTTGGTGCATTTTGTTGGTTGAAGTAGAGTGTTGCTTCCCAGTTTGATAGTTTTGAAAGAAGACCAAGCATTATATGGACATGTCTAGGTGGAATTGAGGGTTGGAACCATCCCAATAGCTTAAACTGTCAAGTGAAGATGCCCCAAAACGGATTTATACTATATGTCTATTATACCACCTTATGCTATAGCCCCTTAGGCTTCAAGTTCAGACAGTGCCCATATCCACATACTTTGCACTGAAATTCACCTTTGTTATTAGTTAGAAGATTGGGGGTGGCAAAGATTGAACTTTATTTAGACTACTGGGTCATAAAGACTCAATCTCTAATGACATGTGATCAATGATGAACCAACTATCCCAAGAGGTTAAGTTATCAGGTGACGACACACATATGGACATAAATTACGTATCTAACAGTAAATATTGTCATTTAAGCAGTATAAGATTGTCTTACTGAAATCAATTCTTCTTGGTTAGTGCCTTTGAAGATACACTTTCCTGTGTCGTTGAATTACATATATTCCAACACAAATTTGGCACTTAAGAACTTGAGCTTATCTCATGCTTTACCCTGTGGTGACTCCAGTTTCTCTCAAATAAGACATGATTTAGGACATCTTAAGAAAATGGTTTTTATTAAGATGTCCTGAAGCAGGTCTTATTTGAGAGAAACTGGAGTTAGAACAGGGTAAAGCGGACGTCTTAAATTGAAAAATTTGTATTTGCATCTTTTGCACCTTGAACCAGGATATCTCAGTGACTTGAAAAAATTATACCCATTCAAGAAATATGACAGGGTTAGTGAATCAGTGTTTTTATTCCCCTGGAAAATTTTCAAATTTTGGTTTTTGTCGTCAGCTTTTAAAATCAGTAGTTTCTCATCCCTGTACTTTTGGAAATGGCTTTCATCTCTAAAGCTAACACTGCTTCATCAAGTTTGGGTTTTCCAAAAAATATAGTGACTAAAATTAATGCTTTAAAAGTCAGGAACAAAAACCAAATTTTGGAAAATTTTCAGGGACTAAAAACATCATCAACTCAAAGTAATATATTATTTGTGATTTGGTCAGAATGTGTGTCTGGTCTCAAATTGTTGATGATGCAGGAAATCCACCTATTTTAAAAATAAAAAGCACAATTGTGTTATACATAAGACTTCTTTACTCTTGGTTGATCCTTTGCTGCTTATCAATCACTTTATGTTGGCACTAGCAGGTGTTGGATTTGCTTGAAGATGCTTGCGGATCATTACTGGAAACCATTTTGGCAGAAAACAAACATGTACAACACTCCTGATACCTTTATTAATGGCCAGAAGATCCAATCATTGGTTTTCATAGATCCCTGAACCCACGATTTATATATATGGAATTTCGAAACTTCTTGCCATACTTATCTAACAATTGGAGTCATAAGTTCGAATAACGGATATTCTTAGTTACATACAACCGCTGCATCGAACCCTCCAATTCAGATTAACTTAGTTGGCAGCGTTTATCTGGCTTATCTCTCATTTTCGTTTAGAAAAATTAATTTCGTCTATATTTTTTCTTTTCCTATATTGTTCAGTTGAGCTAAATTCCTTTAACAAACCTAGATAGGAAATTTTAATGCTGAAGCAGATTATTAGTGTGTGTCAGTATGGTGCTCGAATCCTATATATTCTACTTTGTGACAGCCAAATATAATATTTTACAAGGAATAAGCTGTGAAACTATTAATATCATCATTAGAGAACTTTAGGAGCTGTTAAATTTTACACTAGCGTAACTCTTTTTTTTTGTTTTTTTTACACTGGAGTAACTTTTTTTTTTTCCACAATTGCAACTCTACAAAATTTACAATGTATCAATTTCACAAATATAATATTCGATTTTATTTTTGATTAGCTCAAAATTTCAACTCATTTTTAATTTAATTTTGAAATAATAAAAACATAAAAAAGTAGCTTATTAAGAATCAGCAATTCCAACTGTGCATTTCATTTCTCGTTTGCTTCATTTCATGTTAACCAATTTCCCATGTTCAAATGTTTTCTCTATTCTTATACACCAGTCTATAACCTTTTCAATTGTGTACCGTAGAATGTTGGGCTCATTTGTTGTAGAAGACACAATTTGACAAGTCGTGCAACTCTAGTGCCAGTATTGTTTATGAAATGGCACCTTACTTGAAAAAAGAAATGTTATGCAGCTCTTGTTGTCAGAGTAGCTCTTACATCCTTTATTTTCATTCAAAAAAATGACAGGGAAGAGACATCATTGATAATGTAACTTTGAGCAAAATATATTAGAAACTAAAAGCAATAAAAATCTTACAAATATACAAGTTTCTTGGGCTATACATCTAGGTGTTTGTCTAATTATATTTCCTTCTCTTAAAATGGTCAATCCCCAGCCAAAAGGCAAACAGCAAGTGCTAACTTCATGAAACATCCATTTGATCATTGTCACCATCATAATATTCATCATCGCGCTGGATGTGCTTGTCTTGAGTGTGCTCTGAAAAGAGAAATATTAAAATCAATAAACTAAACTTTGGCACCAAGTTAGAAGGAATAGGGAAAAAGGATTTTTTTTCCAAACATTTTATACATTTTTTTTTCCTTGTTAAAATTTATAAATCAATTGGAGAAATATGAAGGCTAAACGTGAGTAATTAAAACTAGAGATGCCAAAATCACTCAGACTAAAATATAGAGATCAAAAGTGCAATTAATATTTTTTCTTTCTCCTTACGATCAATGCGTTCATCAGGGTTCTGCTCATCTTCATCGAATTCTGGAATGTAGAAGTCAGGAGGGACCTGTGACCCAAAAAACGTTAGTCACCATTTGGAAAATAATGACATCACCAACGGGCTCGGAAACCAAGTCCAAAACAATTCAACCAAAAATGGAGAGCAACTACAGACATTGAAGTATTAATCCCAAGTTGTGACATTCCAAGTTTACTAACATACATAACCTAAATAATAGATTTCAGTCTCATGTGAGAAAGAGAGCCCAAATGCCCAATTTCCATGGCCGTTGTCCTTCAGCTTAAGCAGTTTTAATGAATCAGTCTTTTTTTAAGAGGCCAAATGAATATTCTATTAAAGAGCATGGTTGAACCACAAGGTGTGATCCAAACAAGCTGTAACAGTACAAAAAGATATCAGGTGTCAAAACAGAAAAATCTACAATGCAGAACAACTACAGCTCTAGACTATAAAGCCAGCAATACAACCATATATCAAAAAGTCCTCCACCTGATATGCATACATCCACAGAATCCATTCAAAGCCATTCACAAGTTGATATTTAGTTCCTGAAATACCACCCAAGTTTTGAACCCTTTTCTCTCCCCAATCTAACTATCGACTCTCATCTTAATTTAGAAGCACTAAAGAAGGAACGTTTTCCACTTCAATTGCTTAAAGATCTACCTCCAATGCAAATAATGGATGGTTAACCACATTTGTAAAAGTTCTTGAATACAAGAAAGTTGATAAGCTTGTAACATAATGCCTCTAAAGTCAAAACAGTTTTCACAAGAAACAATTTTATGATAAAATAATTGAGTCTGCCTACTAGATGGGAAGATTCTATTTCAAGGATGAGCTCACCTCCTGCATCTGTACGCTTGGAGCATGTTGGATGCAACGAAGATTTTCCAAGACTTGCATTTTAATGGTGCCAAGATATGATTTACTATTCAAATTTTCCTGATCAATATAAAGGAAAAAAAAACATGAGCACAACCAATGGTATATATATTATAGAGTAAGGACACCACACACTGCGAAGTCAACATTGTAACAATATGTATTTAATCATATCAAATGAAATTGGAATTATTATACGACAGACAATAATTCCAACTCACCAATCAAATTATATTCAATAGCAGAGAAAACCCCCAATAAATGAAAGACAATATTATACAAGACTATTGAGAAAATACTTACTATCGGCCCATTTGGAATCTTCAAAGAAAATTCTGGTGCAAAATATTTAATATAATCATTTTGCGGAATCTCTGCAATACAGAACAAGCAGGTAAGAAATGTTTCCACTCTGCAAACAATAAGACAGAATTTAAATCTAGAATGTTGAATTGATTCATTGGTCAAGACATGTACGAATTAATTTAGGAGCTTGCAGTGTAAATGCAAATTAAAGTTACATTTTCTATCTGAACATAAACATCAAGCACAAGCTTCGAACTAAGATAGAAAGCATTTAGGGGATAAATTATTTTCCACGCAAATATTGCAAGACAAGATGCATAATGAAGCAATTACTACATTAATGCGTTGCAACCTCTCTATGCTCCCAAAGGAAAATATTTGGTATAACATATTTTTCCATCATTCCTGACTGGTGTGCAACTTAAGAAATCCAATGATATACCACATGGGAATTATGAGAAAGAGCAATAACAGGGATTCGGAGCATAACAAATAACAACCTTGCCTATGTGGTGAAGAGGGTGGAAAGAAAGGAGAAACCATTTGATGTAATAAAGATAAAAAAGGGAGAGAAAGGTAGGGGAGAGGACATTCAATCATTGAGTGAGTTTGGGGCCTTTGGGCAGGGAGGTTTACAGAGCCTCAAAGTTCAGTAGTATTCTTTGTTTTCTTGTTTTTGGAATGAATTCTGATCTTTTTAGTTGGGATTTATCCCTATTTCTATAATATAAAACCTAGTTCAAATCACCATCACTTCACAATTCACATGACATGACATTGTTTCTGTTTTACTTTGAACCTTGAACAATAAATACTAAATCCAATTAACAAAAAAAAAAATCTTGGTAAAACATGTCACAATTCAACACTTGATAAGAGCAGACTAAATATACCATTTGGAAGCTCTGTATCTAGAAGAACTCCTGTTTCAACAGTCCAACATCGAGCAACATTTTCTTTTGTGTACCCCCCACCTCCAGTGACCTGTGGCAGAAGTCCATTCGTGTAAATCTCAACTCTCAACCAGCAATGGCAAACATAATCTGATATAAACTCACCAGCAATGGCAAATTGAATCTCTTTACAAAGCTAACACATTCAGCGTGACCTATGAAAGAAACATCAATTTTTCCTCTTCTAATCAAGTTAAACTATCCACAAATTAAACAGAGACCAACATTTGAGAAGAACAGACTGATAACATAAACAACAAGAACAATCGAGCCTTATCCCTAACATAGAATAATGATATTTTCATCAGAAAAGGAAATTTACTGGGAGATAAGCACCATCAATAGAGAGATTGAAGCAACCCAAGCGATCTCCAGCAAGCGAATCTGCTCCACACTGGAGAACTATTGCACCAGGTTGATATGTTTCAACTACTTTGGAAATAATCTATAGCATTAGAATTCCAAAAAGTTCAGACAGAGTACCATCAAGCAGAAATAATGTAATAAATATTAAAATGAGAAGCTTTAGAATTGAGGTTGAATTTTGGCAAAAAAAGAAGAAGAAAAAAATTGAACATACAGTCTTGAAAATTCGAGTGAAGCTACTGTCATCTATTCCATCCTTCAATGGGACATTTATGGCATAAAACTTTCCTTCTCTTTCTCCTATTTCCTTCAATACAGTAAAATCAGTTTAAATCATTCCAATCTATATAGTGTTTCAGACAGAAAGGAGCATTCCACTTGGCAAATTACAACAAGTGGAACAGTGAAATCCCGATTATATTATTGTAATTGTAATATTAAGGTTGTAATAGAATAGGGTGATTGGCACAACTAAAGCAAGAGTAGTTAGTTAACTTACTAAAAAAACAAACAGATTAAAGAAAATCACCTTAGCATCGCCAGTGCCCGGGAAGAACAAATCTCCATACTTGTGAAAACTGACAGTCATCACCCTGTGATGACAAAGTTTTCCATTTAACAAAATAAAGAAAAATCAAAAGCAGCATGGCATAATTGTCCTACATTCTCAAATATCAATAGCTTCACCTTCATAAATCTAACATGATATAAGAAACTAACTGACCTGTCAGTGAAGTAGAAGGCTTCTTCTACACCATCACCATGGCGCACATCTATATCAATATACAAAACACGAGCATGATATTTAAGAAGCTCCAAGATTCCTAAAACCAAGTCATTGATGTAACAAAATCCAGATGCCTCACATTTGTTGGCATGATGTAGTCCACCAGCCCAGTTTATAGCAATATCACACAGTTGATTGTTCAGTCGACGTGCAGCATCTGCAGGCGCATGTCAATAAGCATTTATATGCCAAACTAGGCATAATCGGAAAAAACAAAGCATAACCAAAACTCAGAGAATCACTATTAAAAACGTATTATACCTATAGTTCCACCAGCATAAATCTGACAAAATTCAAATAAGTTGTCAAATACAGGGCAGTCTTCTCCAAGATTATCTGAAACAAATGATTGCCGAAATAGAAAAAACTTGTTATTAGCTAGTAGCTACACAATAAATTGATAGTATAGAAGTAAAATTATTATATAAACATTGGGGTTGGATAATGTTAATTTGAGAAGTCAAATATCAATCAGTTATAGAAGGGACCGCGGGGGGTTTCTCATATTTCGATGAAAAATAACAACATTGTCCCAAAAGTTTGTTTTGACTCATATTTCGATGAAAAATAACAACATTGTCCCAAAAGTTTATTTTGATTAACAGTGTGTTTGGGAATGTTTTAGAATCATGTTGAATGGGAAAAATGCACTTTCCGATGAAAAATTACAGAGCAGCGGGGGAGTTGCTTTTGTGTTGCATTAAAAAGAATGCAGACACAAACACACTATAAAAGTAACATCAGGTTAAAACATTACCTCCCCCCCCCCCCCCCCCCCCCCCCCCAAAAAAAATTTTTTTTTGAATGTGAAACCCTAATTTAATGACAATTACATCTAAGATAGATTATGTTATAAAACTTTAGAAGGCTAGGGAAAGTCAATCACATATCCTCAAATTTTGGCCATTGTTCCAAAACTTCGCTCTTTGCACAAAACGACAAAGTTTCTCTGTGATTTTGGAAGGTTATACCGGCAGGATTCAAACCCAGTCCCTTACGGAATTGTCTTGTGACAATTACCATACAGACAAAGAATGCCGGTATGACAGTTTCTCTTTCCCTCTCTATAAGGAATATAATGCACAACAATAAATTCTTTCAATGTTTCTCATTCTAAGCAAGACCAAAAACCCATGAAGCAATATTCTGAAGGCATAGTACAAGTGTCATATACATACCCTATACTGAGATGCATATGATACATATCTAGCAAGTATCCTCCTCAGTTTTTTATCTTTTAATTTTATTGTCTGATACATTTGGAATACACCTCTAAAACAACTCTTTTCTGCTATATACTTAAAGCTATAATAAATGGGGAGCAATTATAAAGCCAAAACTTCTCCTATTGATGCTTTTTGGACATTATAACATGGATTGGGGAAAAACATGTTATTTTTGTGACATGTGCATTGGAGAAAGTGTACATTTTATTACAGGGGAAAAATTATAGGTAATTATTTTTGTGGTAATCACAAGTATTCTTTTCGTAAATTGTTAGCATCATCCACTTATGTGGGTTTTTTTTTTTATTCACTTATACGGTTATGTATTAATGAATTTTAAGAATATGTTTTCTTAACTTATTGTGCATTTATGTAAAATATTTTTTCTTTTAAATTCATGTTAATGTATCTAGGTTGTATCATATTTTGAATTTTAAGAATTTCCCTTATCCCTGTATCCAGATCGCATCATACCCATTACATGTTATGTATTTGCGCTTCATAACAAAAAACTTAAAATCACATCTAAACGAGTTTAAAACTGTGAAAGGCATACATTTTGTCAGTTCATTCAAGAACAAGTGCTGAGTGTCAGGTGTAATCCTGTTCAAAAACTCAACATAATCAGCTGAATGAAACTGGGCAAGCTCAACAGGATAAGCCTTGTGTGGACGCTGGATCATACATAAAAGATAAACATTCAGAACAATATTATGCAATCAGTCACACCCATGATCAACAATCTGGCAACAAAAAAACAAAACAGCCAACATATGTAACTGACATAAATCTCCATCTTCTTATGAAGGTCGTATGAGAGAACAAGATGATGAGTCATACAAAGCCGGTGGGGCTTCATCGGGTGCTTCGCCCCAAAGTAAACACTACCGACATCACCTGCAATATGAAGATTGAAGTATTTGAATATACAGAAAACATGCAAAGAACAAAGCCTAGCAGATATGTAAAAATATTGCAGGCAACTGTTATCCAATGCTGTTAAGGGTTTAAAAAAACATTAAATGGAAATTGAAAAAAAAAAGTTTTTTAAGTTCTAAAAGTATTAAACATTATACTTTTCGTTAAATAATTTCAAATTTAATTTCTTAACAAATATCTTGGGGGAACTCCATGACAAGAGCCAAGGTTTTACAACACGGTTGCAGTTACCTGCAATCCTTGATATTTCAAATAAATGCGGCAATGTGGTTGTGGAAGCCACCAAAACCTTGATATTGCAGCCACAATTGCGGTTGTAGACCACAATTTAAAACCTAGAACTCAAAAACTAATTAGTATTCAAGATTGAACATCTCTTCACAGTTCACAGAACTCGCCTGCCATTAGAGATGCTGATATTCTTACCCAACAGCGCGAATATAACAAAATGTAAAACGAAACTTCATAGTGACAGCCAAGTAATTTTCTTTTTCAAAGTGCAACAATCCATAATACTCTATGTTAAAGCTTAAAAGAACACAAAGTGAATTCTCTGAAATCCAAAACAGCTCAAATCGCAAATTTATTTCTTTATTTTACAATTTTCTTGCAACCAAACGCAGCAACAAGCATAGGAATAGGGTTAGCTAGCTAGGGTTTTTGATAGTGAGGAACTGAGCTGCGAATTAGAAGATCGAGTCGAAACGAAGAGCATTGACGAACTTCACTGGTTCAATTACGCGAAAGAAGAATCAGAGGAAACAGAAAAGAAAGAAGGAAGGAACGCGATTTAGGATTTGAAAGAGAGAATGGAAGAGTTAATAGAAGAGGAAAACGCACCGTCATAGAAGTAAGCGATTCTGTCCTTGGAGCGCATCTTTTACAGAGAAAGCGTTGAAGAAGAGTAGTTGCTTGCGGGAATTAGCGAAAGGAGAATATGGGTAGTGACATCAATGGTGTGAGCTTAACCTGCACTGCAGTGCGACGTGGCCTATATAAGCTACATTTTAACAAATAGTAGGAACTTTTTGGTTGAATGAAATTAGAATGCACTTTGTGTATGAGAGATCGAGAGTTATTCTTCTTTGTTCTTAATGAAGAACTTCTTGTTTCTTATCAATAGCTTCTGAGTTATTGTGGTGATTCTTGCAAGACTTATTAGAATTCCTATTCCATGGTACCAATCCAAATCCATTTCTGATCTTCTTCCATTGTTTCCATTCCTAAATCATAAAACCTAAAAAGCTGTCAAAACAGAGCACTTCATACTCTGTTTTACTTTCCATTGAAGAATTGATTCCATTGCAAGGAAGATCGGGACAAACAAGACTTGATTCAGTTTAGGAGTCCATCGGTATGATAATCAATCAATATTTCTCCCCCTATTTGGCTAATCAAAGACAAAAACATAGCACAACAAATAATGAGAAGGAGAAACTTAAAAAAAATTTCATTAATCAGAGGGGAAACAGTACATTAGTCATAAAAAAATAAAGGACAATAGAGGAAAAGCAAGAAAAAGGAAATATAAGAAACTAGAATGAAAAAATAGAAATCCTAAAAGGATTCAGAACCATCAAAGATAAGCTTAGTTTCTATGTTTTCTAGCCTAGACTTAATTTCCTCTGAGCTGAATTTGTCTCAGCCCTGTACTCATGATGCAAAGACAATAGGCCATCCATCTTTTGAATCATAAGAGATTCAAATGGACTGTAAGATGGTTGAGCAGGGCCTTCTTCTTCTTCTTCAGCTTCTTCATCACCTTCCTCTTCAATTCCAGCCGCAGCAGCAGCAGAGACTTGTTGGCCAGCCATTTGCCATCCTTGAGGGGTTTTGACCATCCCTAGCTTTGTGAGATGTTTCTCCTTAATGAGGTTGTTGCTTGAGTTAGTGTTGTCAATAACCTCATTAGAGACATGAATATTGAAATAATCAATAAACCTGGAAACAAGCACAGCATAAGGAAATGGGTAATTCATTAACCTCTTAGACTTAAGCATAATCTCCTCAAGAATGAGAATCCAATTCATCTGAATTGAATTCTTGAGATGCAGGTCATCACCAGTGGCTTGGGCATGGTTGGTGGCTCTAGGAGTGAGGATGACTCCCAAATTTGGAGTATCCTACTTTCACGCAATTCACAGGGTTCAACAAGCAATCGATATTTCACGATCAAGTATGTAGTACTCTTCGCAGTAGCGGTCCTACTCCATTCACTTGGGACAGAAGAGTCCCATCCATGGAACCCTTAGCACAAGTGTAGAACACCTTTACTAACTCAAGGTAAAATGTATCCTTCATGTCAACAAATTTCCTTAATCTCTGGGTTTCAAGAAAAGCAGGGAACTGAAAACCTTCCCTAATGAACTAGTCAAGTTCAAAGTGTTTGGGAGGACAGATTAATTTGGTGGCATTGAATTGTAGGTAGGTCATTTTGTCCCTCTCTGCAGGAAAAGAGTGATCTAACCTATTGACAGCAGGGTTAGAGGTTTCACTAGCCTTTCTTTTGGAGGTTTTGACTTTGTTAGAGGTAGACATGGCTAAAAAGAAGTGAGAGACTTTCTGGGCAAAGTTTCTAGACACAGAGGGAGAAACAACACAGCAGTGTTTAAAGAAAGAAGGAGAAGATTGGTGGTGTGATTTTTCCCTTCAGCAATGGGCTGTATTTATAGAAGTTTTTAGGCTCCAAAGATTCAAAATTTGAAATTAGGAACAGTTAATACCAGTTAATACGAATTAACCCACAACCATTAAGACACAGAAGATTCAAATTTGAATTAGGTGGCAATTGGGCAGTTACAATTTTCAAGAAAATCTGACAGATTCTGCAGTAACTCCATGAATAATCGATTATTTCCTTCTGTAATCGATTAATTGATAGACAAAATAAGTTTCTGCAGAGGTTGTAGTTGATTAATTCGTAATGTAATCAATTATTTTAGTGAAATCTAGTTAATGAAGATGAAGTGTAATCGATTATTTCCCATATGTAATTCTTCTAGAGAGATTTGAAGTTCAGAATCACTTTGAAGCTTGTGTAATCGATTAATTCGATCTGTAATCGATTATTCCATAGGGATTTGAATTTCTAATATATATATATATATATATTAACTAAATGTTATTATTTTGGTAAACATAAGTTATTTAATATTAAAAATGTTAAAGAATAAAATAAAATGTAGAATAGAAAAAATACAAAAAAGAATAATATAACATACATTATGATCAATATTTTTTTTACCATTTTTTGATGATGCACATAGCTCAAGTCATATCTCACAAGGAAGATATTTGAATACACATAACTCTTAAAAAGATAGCTAAGACAACATATCATCTAGACTGAAAATTATTTAAAAAAGTGCAAGATTTAGCATAGTTTATTAATGACAAAAATTGGATGTGCAACAAAAATAAGAGAAAGGAAGAAGTGAAGTTCAATAATATTTTTTTTCATGTGATAATATATCTGTGTTGAAATCAGACCCTAAGCAATTGATCCACTTAAGGCATCATCTCATGTTACACTGTGCAAATATGTCAATAATTAGATTCAATCAATTGAGGTGGGAACTAACAACATTGAGAAAGATGAAGGACCCAAAGGAGGAGATTGTGGAAATCATAACATAAAATGAAAGGAAACCACTGCACTTAGCTAGTTTGTAGGCAATTGTCGAGTAAATATGAGAGAAATTACTATACCACTGGCGGTTTAGAGTCTTTCCAAAAAGAAAGATGAAAATAATATTGGAATTTTGTACTTTTATAACTGACTAGTACAATACCCTACATGCACAGGTAATACAGTTGGAGTCTATCTAGAAAGAAAGATGAAAATAATATTGACTAGTATGATACCCTGTGTACACAGATAATATCGCTACCTACGCGTTAAAGAGAACATGTGAGAGATGAAAGAAATGATATAATGGGTATTTAAGATTTAAAAAGAAAGATTGGAATATGCTTTTGTAACCGGCTAGTACAATACCCTCTGTACATAGGTAATATGCTAGAGTCTCTCTAGAAGGAAAGATGAAAATAATATTGGTCAGTATGATACTTTGCGTACATATGTAATATCGTTGTCTACGCATTAAAGAGAGAATATGTGAGAGAGATGAAAGAGATGAAAGATTGGAAATTTAAGATTTAAAAGGAAAGATTGGATTGCACCTATCAAAAAGTAGGTTCAATTAGCAAGTAGAATTGAGCGACTTATCAAAATGGAGGTGTAATTAGCAAGTTTCAATTTGGAAAGATTAGGTTGCACTTATAGAAAAGGGAGTGCAATTAACAAAATCTTTACATATGGTAGGTTTTTAAGTTTTTGTCATAATTTCCTTAAGAACGTTGTTATGGCTGATGTATTGTCAACTCTTTTCCTAACTGAGTTTAAATAAATTTCTTTTGGGACCTTAGCCCCTATTGGCCAACAAAAGGAAATATTGAAAATTGTATAATTTTTATTTTTTTTTACCATTTTATAATTCAATAATCCTATGACGCTGTTAATCGCTTAGGAACATATTTAACCAGAGGTGGACGGAAGTAGGAGAGAAGGAGGGCAAGTGCCCACCCTTAAATTTGCGGGTGAAGTTACCTATATGCCCTTCATTTTTTATATTTTTCCCAAAATACCCTAAGACTAGGTCACAAAATATCAGTCCATTTTTTGGTTAGCGCCTCTATTAATTCAGACCCATGAACAGGAAATTGAAACAAGGCAAATCTGAAAAATTCATGCATAGTTGATTGATCAAATTAGAACTACAAAATTATCAAAGCTCTGAATACCATATAAATTCCCATCACAACAACCAGAGATTTATTAGTCACAGTGGGTGTTCTGGTCCATACTTAAATTCACCTGACCTAAGAAATAGAAATGAGAACAATCTGCAAAATAAATGCAGAACTGACTGATAAAATTAGAAAAAAATTGCTTGACTACAGTTCTTGAACGTTGCATAAATTATCATCTCAGCAATCAATAATTTAAGCTGAAGGATACCAATCTTTCAAATAGACACAGCAAATCAACAAGGTAATGCCTCCCATTCAAGGGTTTCACCAGCAAACATGGGAATGATGTCTCCAAATGGAAACGACAAATAATTAGGTACTTTCCAAGGAGCTTTCCTCAGTTTAATCTTTGACTTGTTTCTGGGGAGGCCATAGAAGTCAGGTCCGTTAAAGCTTGTAAAAGCCTCTAACTTATCAAGTGCACCAGCCTGAAATTGCAACAATTTCATAAAACAAATTAAGATTAAACTCTACACACTTTCAGAATGAATCATGCAAAAATATGATATATCATCGCATACATAGGCATTAGCATATTATTGTACCATGAAGCACACAAGAGAAATGCATATGAAAATTTCGGACTTGTCAACACAGGATGCAATATCAGATATCATCACCTCTAACATATAGTATTACTAATTTTGCAACTATTTGGAAATGATATTTTGTTTCTAATCACAAATTTTAAATACTAATTAATCTCAGAAACTCTGCATATTTATTCCAATTGAATGATATAAACCCCCTTCTGAAACCAACTAAAATGCACATTAGTGAGATGAAGACATAAATACAAAGATTTACATATTATATTATAAATATTATAAGCATTACCTCTTCAAAAACTTTGGCATATAGTGATAGAGCAACCGGTGAGTTGTATATGCCAGCACATCCACAGGAGCATTCCTTTTTACGCCTATCATGTGGAGCACTATCAGTTCCAAGGAAAAATCGTTTACTTCCACTAGTCACAGCCGAAACAATAGCCTGTCCTAAATAAGAAACAAACAAAACGAACTCAACGTAAGATGAAAAACACATGAATGATCATTGTCCATAGTGATGTTTCCTTAACCTAACTTGGGAATTACTACAGTGTAAAGTCTGAAACTCTACAATGTACTGTGTACTACATTCTGCACAAAAGTATAATGATGTTTCTTCAAAGACCATTTAATGCACTGCAAAACATATTTATCTTTTCCCATAATCAAATCAATCAGAATTCTAACCAGTTTACTGAAGATCAAAACAAAAAATTATAAAATTCATATGATTTAAATCATTTTGTCAATTTTTTCAATTTTGGAAGAATCATTATTTCAAATTGTAAACTAAAAAGTTTGATATAACACCTGAAAGATGTTAAAATTTATTATTAGATTGTACAGGAAGGAAACAATGTTACATACTATGGATCTCTCTTTTGAGCACTGGAAGACAGTAATTGTGAGGCTGTAAGCCACCTTGGAACAAAGCATTACGATTCAGAAGAAGATGATGTGGTGTAACAGTTGCCGCTACGTAACCTAACAAATGTGCAAATCATGAGAATAATTTTAAAATTAAATAGTACAATACAATAATAAAGTAGATCTTCCAAGTAATTTATTATGTTACCTTCTTTGCAAGACTCTACAAATTTAACAGCATCTGTGGTAGTAATATGCTCCATCACAACCTTTAGCTTTGGAAGTCTTTGAATTAAAGGCTCTAAAATTGTTTCAATAAAGACTTTTTCTCGGTCAAAAATATCAATGTTTGAATCTGTAACCTCTCCATGAACCTGTCGTACATAGTGATTCACAGATAAGAGAGTATAATGTGAACTTCTAAGTTTTACATATTAATATAAAGGAGAAACATAAATAAAGAAACATGACACTAGGCAGCACTTGACTGCCACAAGTACCACTCAGCTCATAGTTAAATGTTGAAATATTAGTAGATGATTTCATAGTGGACACAGCGGCGGAGCTATATTGGAGTGAGGGTGGACAAATGCACCCCCTCATTTCAATAAAACCACTAGTATCTGTCTTAAAATATTATATTTTGCACCCCATAATTTTATATTTTATACCCCCTAATTTTATGTATTTGAACCTCTACCAGTTCACATGTGAGAGTAAGTAAATACACCCTCTTATTTTAATCAAATGCAAATATTTATTTTAAAATTTTATATTTTGTACTTCTTATCTTCGTGTTTGAATCCAACTATCCCATATGATAGTAATTATCAATTTTTTATTTTTTTGAATAAATTGCCCCCATTGATCCAAGGTCCTAGATCCGCCACTGAGTGGACATATCCAAAACTGGTGTGCAACATAGTATGTAGTAATTACATTCTATTCAATGCCATAAAATAATTCATGAAAAATGTGACTTACCATAACTGATTTGAATTAAGAAGACAAGCATGGAAGCATAAAGAAGTAAATACATTATTATGCATCAGTATAAAACATTAGACACACACAAAAAAAATAATAATAATAAAAAATTGGAGTGGTGAGAGAGAATGTAAAGTAATAAACAAAATAAAAATCACAAATAAAAAAAATTGAATTACCAATAATGGTAAATTTTGCTCAGTCATTTCCTCGAGAACAGAAAAACAATTTCCAAAAAGATCTGTAACACCATCTTGGGAGTTTGTTGTAGCACCAGCAGGATACAACTTCACACCATAAACAAGTCCACTTTGTTCTGTCAATGCAAGTAGCATAATCAAGTAGTGTACTATGATTAATAGGGGTGGGGGGAACAAAACCAGATGAGCATGGAGGATGTAATCTAATCAAATGATAAATGAGCATTGACTGTCATTGCCTCCTAGCCCATGGAAAAAACATTTGTTATAGGATCGATATCAAACATTATACATGTTAGGCAATTACATTGCAACAAATACAAGACTGATCAATAAGAGGTAAACAAAAGAAGATACAGAAATTTCATTTTAACCATATTCAGAACAAAACTTATATATATATATATATATATATATATATAAATATAAATAAATAAATAAATATAGACACAAATAAAACTTATTGATCCAGTTAAAACTTTTTCCTCTTCATAATTCATAGGTAATGTTTTTTAAATTAGTATACCCCACTAATTAGACTCACTTGCATGTTTAATCTCATCAGGAGTAGTCACATCTGTGAGGTAAAGTGTCATGAGAGGAGTGAAATTGCTATCTTTTGGTATTGCTTTCAAAATGGACTCTCGATAAGCGACAGCAGCAACCGTGGTAGAAATGGGTGGTTTCAAATTTGGCATTACTATGGCCCTTCCAAAATGCTTTGCACTGTGAGAGCAAAAGTTATGAATCAGAACTTTTGTGAATTTCAGTAGGAATGCAATTAACAAAATAAATGCCAAACTATACAAAGATGCAGTGTGCAAGCCTTTCTCACATTGACCCACAATAGATTAGAAAATACTAGAATATCAACAATAACAATAATCTTATCCCATTATACGAAGTATACTACATGGATCACACATATTAACATACTCATTTGTCACTCCCACTTTTTTCTCGTCTTTCTAATGCCCAACATTCACTACCAAGTATAGCTAGTCATATAACAGCACGATAAAAATTGCCTTTGAGCTTTATGGTCTCAAATAACCCTCAATATCTTTTTCCATTTTAAGCACCCAACTTGTATATGTGTGTGAAATCATCATTAATTTTGCTATCTTTCTTTTTGTAATATCGAACTAGATACTTAAACTTAGAAACTTGTGATATGACATTTTCTCTACTTTTCATCTTTACATTTTATTTTCTTTTTATTTCTTACTAAAATTGCAATGCTTAACTCCTACAATAAGAGAGTATCACTGAGTAGTTTTTTAAAATATTATTTATTTTCAAACAAAATGACCTGTGAAGGAGGACAGCTTCAAGAAGGGAACCATCACGGAGGTGAAGATGCCAATCATCAGGTTGTGTAATAGTGAGCTCCATCTTTACGCTGATCAACCTTTTTTTATTAGAATCTTAATACCTATAACAGAAGGTAACAAAACAAAATAAGCACTAACAGAATCAGCGTGAGACAGAGCAAGTGAAAGTTCAATGTAATGACAGACACAAACACACTCCTTAAACACTATTTCAGGCGAAAAATGTGGTTTCAACTACAAGTAAAATGAAAAGCTCAAAGGCAAATTGCAATGCGAAATGCGAAACAGCAAAACAGAAGGATCCGATGAAATACGCAACCGCAACATCCAAGCGTCAGAACTACACTAATAGGATGGAAGAAGATAGGGACCTGAGAGAGCTGCAAGGCCAAATCGAATTGGATGCCGGCGGCGGAGGCGGTGGAACTAAGAGCGATTGGACGACGGCGAATTGAGGTCGATCCGGTGGTCGACGTTGACCATTGTGAGATTGGGATATTTTGTTATGCGCTAAAATTGACATCTTTGGTTATCACGTATGGACTATAGTGTCATGGAAGAGAGAAAGAACCATAATAGAGGAGTAACGTAGGTTGATGGGAAGGAAGAGATCTTCAAGCAAGGATATAGTTTGTGAGTCATCAATTTGAACTGCCATTTCAAGAAAGCCAAAAACATAGGAAGATATAACCGAACTGTTGAAATAATGTCCTTGAGGACTCAGTGGCTCTTGAACCTCATCATAGAATTGGTCCATTGTATTAGCTTGTGTATGAAAATGAGAGTGAAAGTAGCACTTCAATTAGAAAATATCTTTTGGCTGCAAAGCCAGGCCAGGATTGATGATAAATATAGCAGTAAATTATTGTACGACAAACATGTCAGTGGGTTTTTCCACTCAGCTACCCATCAGACGTGATTAATTATGTGTGTAATATGATTATTTTTTAGTTTAAATTATATATAATGATCGATTTATATTTGTAGCATTAACAATTAATTATATCTCACAATGATTAATAGTGTCATAATTCATGAAGTTATTAACAAATGTCTTATAATAATTAATTTTTACCTTAAACATAGTTTTTTTAAAGAAATCGTAAAAGTAGTTAAGAGTAATGGAATGCATATATACGGGTAATACAACTATTGATCTGTATTTATTGCACCAATGGTTAAATACAGGGGCGAATCCAGAAAATAAATCAAGGGGGGCACTCAAAAGTTCAAATACATATCCAGAAAAATAATTACAATATCATCCTTTTAGGCCTTATTTTTTGGAATTCCTTCATAATTGTCTTATTATCAATGCTTTCAAATACATCTTTTTCAATATAAGGCACTAAAGAATCA
>PYAF01001138.1:931145-948982 GCA_007407185.1 Glycine tomentella | reverse complement strand
CTTTGGTTCAGACACGAAATGGAAAAGGTAAAGCATACACGACATCACGCATTAGGAGGATGCTTACATGCAAGGAGCCACCGAGCCAAGGACCAGACGGCCAGACCTCCCCTGCCTGAGCTGCTAAGTCGACGAGGCAGAGAAATGCTCACGATTCACGAACGGACGAAGACGAACCCCACCAGAGACGAGACAGCGACACGAAGCCGCGCAGGGAGCCAGAGCAGAGACCAGACGAACACAAGCTACAACAACCTACAGGTTCAAGGCAAGCTGGCGCAAGGGATTACGGCATTAGGGCACAAACGCAAGGGCTAAAGAGTGAAGACTGAAAGAGTGAAAAGAAAGGCTGTAAGCCTGTAAAGTGAGTCTCTATCACTCTATTCTCCTTTAAAAAAAGCATAAAATTACTTACTTAACCCAGCCCGTTAGGTTGGCCCACATTTGGCCCGGATTTGGCCCGCAAAAATGCGGGTCGGACCAGCCCGACCCATTTTTATATATGGGTTCATACATTTAATCCGGTCCACATTTTTTAGTGGGCTAAGTGGGCTGGCCCGCCGGGCCAGACCCATTTTGCCAACCCTAGAATAGAGGCATTAACCAAAAAATGGATTGATATTTTGTGACCTACTCTTAGGATATTTTGGGAAAAATATAAAAAATGAAGGACATATAGGTAACTTCACTCGCAAATTTAAGGGTGGGCACTTGCCCCCTTCTCTCCTACTTCCGTCCGCCTCTGGTTAAATATGTTCCTAAGCGATTAACAGTGTCATGGGATTATTGAATTATAAAATGGTAAAAAAAATAAAAATTATACAATTTTCAAAATTTCCTTTTGTTGGCCAATAAGGGCTAAGGTCCCAAAAGAAATTTATTTAAACTCAGATAGGAAAAGAGTTGACAATACATCAGCCATAACAACGTTTTTAAGGAAATTATGACAAAAACTTAAAAACCTACCATATGTAAAGACTTGTTAATTGCACTCCCTTTTCTATAAGTGCAACCCAATCTTTCCAAATTGAAACTTGCTAATTACACCTCCATTTTGATAAGTCGCTCAATTCTACTTGCTAATTGAACCTACTTTTTGATAGGTGCAATCCAATCTTTCCTTTTAAATCTTAAATTTCCAATCTTTCATCTCTTTCATCTCTCTCACATATTCTCTCTTTAATGCGTAGACAACGATATTACATATGTACGCAAAGTATCATACTAACCAATATTATTTCCATCTTTCCTTCTAGAGAGACTCTAGCATATTACCTGTGTACAGAGGGTATTGTACTAGCCGGTTACAAAAGCATATTCCAATCTTTCTTTTTAAATCTTAAATACCCATTATATCATTTCTTTCATCTCTCACATGTTCTCTTTAACGCGTAGGTAGCGATATTATCTGTGTACGCAGGATATCATACTAGCCAATATTATTTTCATCTTTCTTTCTAGAGAGACTCCAACTGTATTACCTATGCATGTAGGGTATTGTACTAGTCAGTTACAAAAGTACAAAATTCCAATATTATTTTCATCTTTCGTTTTGGAAAGACTCTAAACCGCCAGTGGTATAGTAATTTCTCTCATATTTACTCGACAATTGCCTACAAACTAGCTAAGTGCAGTGGTTTCCTTTCGTTTTATGTTATGATTTTCACAATCTCCTCCTTTGGGTCCTTCATCTTTCTCAATGTTGTTAGTTCCCACCTCAATTGATTGAATCTAATTATTGACAGATTTGCATAGTGTAACATGAGATGATGCCTTAAGTGGATCAATTGCTTAGGGTCTGATTCCAACACAGATATATTATCACATGAAAAAAAATATTATTGAACTTCACTTCTTCCTTTCTCTTATTTTTGTTGCACATCCAATTTTTGTCATTAATAAACTATGCTAAATCTTGCACTTTTTTAAATATTTTTCAGTCTAGATGATATGTTGTCTTAGCTATCTTTTTAAGAGTTATGTGTATTCAAATATCTTCCTTGTGAGATATGACTTGAGCTATGTGCATCATCAAAAAATGGTAAAAAAAATATTGATCATAATGTATGTTATATTATTCTTTTTTGTATTTTTTCTATTCTACATTTTATTTTATTCTTTAACATTTTTAATATTAAATAACTTATGTTTACCAAAATAATAACATTTAGTTAATATATATATATATATATATATTAGAAATTCAAATTCCTATGGAATAATCGATTACTGATCGAATTAATTAATTACACAAGCTTCAAAGTGATTCTAAACTTCAAATCTCTCTAGAATAATCAATTACATATGGAAAATAATCGATTACACTTCATCTTTATTAACTAGATTTCACTAAAATAATCGATTACATTACGAATTAATCAATTACAACCTCTGCAGAAACTTATTTTGCCTATGAATTAATCGATTACAGAAGGAAATAATCGATTATTCATGGAGTTACTGCAGAATCTGTCAGATTTTCTTGGAAATTGTAACTGCCCAATTGCCACCTAATTCAAATTTGAATCTTCTGTGCCTTAATGATTGTGGGTTAATTCGTATTAACTGGTATTAACTGTTCCTAATTTCAAATTTTGAATCTTTGGAGCCTAAAAACTTCTATAAATACAGCCCATTGCTGAAGGGAAAAATCACACCACCAATCTTCTCCTTCTTTCTTTAAACACTGCTGTGTTGTCTCTCCCTCTGTGTCTAGAAACTTTGCCCAGAAAGTCTCTCACTTCTTTTTAGCCATGTCTACCTCTAAGAGAGTCAAAACCTCCAAAAGAAAGGCTGGTGAAACCTCTAACCCTGCTGTCAATAGGTTAGATCACTCGTTTCCTATAGAGAGAGACAAAATGACCTACCTACAATTCAATGCCACCAAATTAATCTGTCCTCCCAAACACCTTGAACTTGACTAGTTCATTAGGGAAGGTTTTCAGTTCCCTGCTTTTCTTGAAACCCAGAGATTAAGGAAATTTGTTGACATGAATGGTACATTTTACCTTGAGTTAGTAAAGGTGTTCTACACTTGTGCTAAGGGTTCCATGGATGGGACTCTTCTGTCCCAAGTGAATGGAGTTGCCATGGAAATAACTCCAGAAGTCTGGGAAGCAATGGCTGGAATTTTCTTTGAAGAGGAAAGGAAATTTAAAGAAGAGGCTGGGGGATACAACAGGGTTGAGACCTATAAGGGGATGCTTATTGATTCCCAAATGAGGCTGAAGCTTAGGTTCAACACTGTCCCTATGAGCCATGAAGACAGACTCCTCCACTACATCATCACATAGTTTTAGCACCTTCGCTGTAGAAGCACCTTTTTCCGAGGCTAAGCGCAAAAGGCACTCGAAAGAGTACCATCACTACCATGGGGCTCTAGTGGTAAATCCTGCCACCTTATACTCCCTCACATGTCAACAAGCAAGTTGGGTGCCGACCATTTTTCGATTGTTAATACGATAGATAAGGACCGCTACTGCAAAGAGTACTACATACTTGATCGTGAAATATCGATTGCTTGTTGAACCCTGTGAATTACGTGAAAGTAGGATACTCCAAATTTGGGAGTCATCCTCACTCCTAGAGCCACCAACCATGCTCAAGCCACTGATGATGACCTGCAACTTGTGTATGGTCTCAAGAATTCAATTCAGATGAATTGGATTCTCATTCTTGAGGAGATTATGCTTAAGTCTAAGAGGTTAATGAATTACCCATTTCCTTATGCTGTGCTTGTTTCCAGGTTTATTGATTATTTCAATATTCATGTCTCTAATGAGGTTATTAACAACACTAACTCAAGCAACAACCTCATTAAGGAGAAACATCTCACAAAGCTAGGGATGGTCAAAACCCCTCAAGGATGGCAAATGGCTGGCCAACAAGTCCCTGCTGCTGCTGCTGCTGGAATTGAAGAGGAAGGTGATGAAGAAGCTGAAGAAGAAGAAGAAGGCCCTGCTCAACCATCTTACAGTCCATTTGAATCTCTTATGATTCAAAAGATGGATGGCCTATTGTCTTTGCATCATGAGTACAGGGCTGAGACAAATTCAGCTTAGAGGAAATTAAGTCTAGGCTAGAAAACATAGAAACTAAGCTTATCTTTGATGGTTCTGAATCCTTTTAGGATTTCTATTTTTTCATTCTAGTTTCTTGTATTTCCTTTTTCTTGCTTTTCCTCTGTTGTCCTTTATTTTTTTATGACTAATGTACTGTTTCCCCTCTGATTAATGATTTTTTTTTTAAGTTTCTCCTTCTCATTATTTGTTGTGCTATGTTTTTGTCTTTGATTAGCCAAATAGGGGGAGAAATATTGATTGATTGTCATACCAATGGACTCCTAAACTGAATCAAGTCTTGTTTGCCCCGATCTTCCTTGCAATGGAATCAATTCTTCAATGGAAAGTAAAACAGAGTATGAAGTGCTCTGTTTTAACAGCTTTTTAGGTTTTATGATTTAGGAATGGGAACAATGGAAGAAGATCAGAAATGGATTTGGATTGACACCATGGAATAGGAATTCCAATAAGTCTTGCAAGAATCACCACAATAGCTCAGAAGCTATTGATAAGAAACAAGAAGTTCTTCACTAAGAACAAGGGAGAATAACTCTCGACCTCTCACACAGAAAGTGCATTCTAATTTCATTCAACCAAAAAGTTCCTACTATTTGTTGAAATGTAGCTTATATAGGCCACGAACTATAAGCTAATGAAATGTAAATGTGTCCTAAATGAAATACAAATGTAGCTTCCAAGGGAAGCTATCCAAACAGCTGTTTAAAAAACTAAAAATCGCGCCTCTGCAGAGAAAATGGTAATAATCGATTATTTCAAATGGTAATCGATTATTTTGGAACAAATAATCGATTACTAACTCTTCGTAATCGATTACTTTGCTCATATCAGCTTGGAAACTGACTCATGAACAAAATAATCGATTATCTCACCAAATAATCGATTATCACAGGAGCTCCCAAAACCTGGTAATCGATTACAAGCCAAAATAATCGATTATCACAGGAACTCACAGAATCTCACACTTCCATGTAATCGGTTACAAGACGGAATAATCAATTACAACAGAGCTATTGACAATTCTAACATTTATACAAAGCATTTAATCGATTACAGGCTACTTGTCATCGATTACAACCTATAAATTCAGCATTTTGTAGCCTTCTCCATGGTTCTCCAAGAGATTGAGGTTGGATTGTATATGATCTTGGAGTATTAGAGCCCTAGCCCTTGTCATTGGCCCTTTAATCACCAAAGGAAGTGCTTCCATGTGTAATTCCAAGTCTTCCTTCACTTGCCTTGGTTTTAGGATTGTATCACATACTCCGTTGTGCTCTGTTTTTCTGCTAAAATTTTACACAAATCAAAAACAAATGGATTATCTAATTAAGGGGGAGCAAATTAAGCATATTAAGTCTAAGGAAGCAACTAATGCAAGTCAATGATTAATGTTTATGCAAGCTTATTTCTTAACACGTGTTCTTGCCAAAGAGGCTGATTTGTTTTTAGGTTTGCAAAAGTTCAAAGTCTTCTACTTTTCATCCCTCAAAGAACTTCAAAATCTAACAAATGGTCAATCAAATATTTGGCATGTTTAAAGCCAAAATGGGGGAGATTGTTGAATATAGGGGGAGCAACATGAAGCATGAAGTCTAAAGACTTAGAAGATTGTTTTGAGTTTTTCACATGCCTTGAAAAATGTAATTCAAATGAAGTGTAAGAGAAGACAACCTTGTGATCCTTGCATTGCATTCACATACTCATTATCATGCTTAAATGATTTTCGTTAAAACATCAAAGCTTCTAACTATGTGGAAAAGGATTTAAATTGAGTAATATTTTTGGAAAAATATAATTTTACTGTTTTAATCAATTACATAGCATTTTAATCGATTATTCAGTTCATGTTTCAAACTAGAAAAGCTTCTATGAACATTTTAATCGATTACCTATCAGATTAATCGATTATTTGGCTCATACTTGAAACTGGATTGCTTTGGTAAAAGTTTTAATCGATTACTCACTTATTATAATCGATTACATAGTGTAAAATGTATTTTTTTCCTTGCTGTGATAATCGATTACCATCATTCGTAATCGATTACATAGGCCATTTGAAAAAGCCTGCATTGCCGCTTTAATCAATTACCATTATTTGTAATCGATCACACAGGCTATTTTGTGAAACATAACTTTTCTGATTTAATCGATTACAACTTGGTTTAATAGATTATTTTGCTTGTTGAAACTCAGAATATGCCTTGAACACTTTAATTGATTAAGTGATAATTTAATCGATTACATATGCGTTTTAATCAATTATTTGGTGTGTGTAATCGATTACAGGTTGTTACAAAATTCTATTATAAATAGAAGGAAGGCTTGACTTGTTTAAAAACTTGAACATTTCGTAATTTCTGAGTATACACAAGCCTTCTAAGAGTTTGAAAGTGATTTTCTGGGTTCTCTAACTTCTGGTCCCACTCTTTAATCATCATGAGCTATTGAGTGATTTTTGGGTAAGAAACTTCAAGAGTTTAAATGAGAACATGTTCTGAAATTTTGTTTTCTGTAATTCAACCTTGATTGGTAATTCATATGCATTGACATTCATTGGATCATCAGATTGTTTCTCTCCTTAATCCTTGATTGTAATTTTGTTTTGGAATTTCTGTTATTTGATGCTATTGTAAGTGGGTTCTTGAAGCTTTGGCTAGAGTAGTGTTCTCTAGGAAAGAACAAAGTAGTGTCCTTTGGTTCTTGCTCTTTAGAAGTCTAATAGGATTTTAGATTTCTATTTTTTATCTAGTGTTGATAAAGAGAGGTTTTTGTAAAGCTTGTAAGTACAGAAATTTATAATAGTGGAACTCTAATCTAATGTTGATTAGAAGAAACTGGATATAGCTTCTGTTGTGAAGTGAACCAGTATAAATTGCTTGTGTTGATTTTCTTTATCTCTATCTCTACAAGTCATCTTGTTCATTTGTTCTCTGTTTCATTATCAATACCCAACAAGTTCTATTTTGAGCCATTGGTTTCTTGAGTTGAGTAATTTGATTGAGTAAAAAATTCTTGGTTTCAAAAGTGATTAAGATCCTTAACTCTGATTTGATAAATAAATTTTAAAAGACCAAGCTTCAACCAATTCACCCCCTCTCTTGGTTATTATGGGTATTCCTATTGTTTTCAACTAGGACCATACAAAGCTTATATCAATTCCCCTTTTAAAAAAAGCGTTATTTACTAAAATTGTCAAATTTCAAGAATATAAATAGTGAAAATGAAGAGTAACTTTAAAAGAGATAGAGTAACTTTGAAAGACTTATTAATCATTTTCATTATTTATTTTCTTGAAATTTAATAGTTGATTAGTTACACTAAAATTATTAGGTTTCAATAAAATAAATAATGAGGATGAGAAATAATTCTTTCAATAAATGATCCGTAAATAATTTGAAGGTACTACTTTAGTTATTTGGTCCCCCAAAAAAGTTTGGACAAGATTCACCACTGTTGAACAATGTGGTGTGTGTTTGTAGAGGCATTTAAAAATAAAAAAGCAAGTGTGTTTTTGCATTGAAACATGTGATTTTTTTGTTTAACGCCCGTAATATTTTGTACACATTTCTTTACTGATCATACCTATATAACTGATGTCATTCAGGGCTATCGTAAGCAAAAACTCAAACCCTTTTTTTTCAACATATGAAAAATGGTATATATAATTTGTTTTTATTAGATTAAGTTGTCACACATTCTGGCTAGAGGGATTAGCACCAATGGTCGTCCAATTCTAAATAAATTTGGACGAAAATGATCTTTCGTCGAAAGCAATATGCTGAATAAATGATTGAACAAATTAGCATGACACACATTATTCAGTGCAGTGGAGAATCTGAGCGGAAAGTCATTGCTAATCAAGTTGTGGTACCAACTATTTTGATGCACTGTGAAACAACGTTTGAATAGCCCTCACCACTATAAATTAATTGTAGTTGTCATTGCCTTCTTTGCAAAATAACTTAACCGTTTTTTCTTTGTCTATAAAACAATGCTAAACCTAATAGCTTTGATTACAACATCTGTTCATTTAGCCAAAAAAAATATTTTAGTTGTGTTCCTCGTTCTCACTTTATGGACATCCCGAGTAATGTATCACAAGTTGTCTGAGGCCTACTCATCAGTGAAACATGAGAAGTGGATGACACATTATGGTAAGGTTTACAAGGATGCTGATGTGAAGGAAAAACATTTCCTAATATTCAAAAACAATGTGCACTTCATTGAGTCTTTCAATGCTACTGGGGACAAACATTTTAACCTTAACATTAACCAATTTTATTGGGATCTCGATTTAAAATAATATGATTAGCATCCTTGTTCTTATGTTATTGGGGTCTCGATTACCTTCCAAGAATGTTTGTCTTTATCTACAAAATTAAATCCATGAACTTGTTCATGGAATCCAACTTCAGTTTGTCTTAAATAAGCAACTGTATTTCTTAAAATATTTTTTTCAAAAAAACTATTAAGTAAAGTTTATACCGATCTCATTTTTTATTTAATAGAATTTATTTGATAACAACCCTAATAAATAAAAATAGAGTTTATTATTTTTTTAGTCTTTAAAATTTTTAAATTTTGTGTTTATAATCTTTGAATTTTTTATTTGTTTTAGTATTTGAATAAAAAAAAATTTGTTTGACATTTAGAGGATTAATAGTAAGGACTAAAAAAAGTTAAATAACTAAAAATAAGAATGAAAAAAAGTTAAGGACTAAAAATATAAATAAAACGTTTAAAAACTAAAAAATATAAATTAAAAATAATAAAAACTAAAACCATAGTTTACCCTTAAAAAATACATAAAAAGTATCTTATTAACTTAATTATTGTTAGGTACGTTGTTGCTTATTCAGACACGTTTGAAAAACTAATAAAGAAAACACATGTTTGAAAAATTCAAGCTAAGATACTTTTTTATATCTCGTTTGCATGCGTTCTCAAATGCCAACTCATCGAATAAGGTGTTCATGTCTCGTCTCATTCTACTAACTCCATCTAATTTGATGAGACTTTTGATAAGTTTAAGTGCAAGAAAATATACCATATGTATTTTGAGAACAAGTTTAAGTTATTCTTCATTTTGTCCCACCAAGTCCAATATCATTATATTTTTAATCAATCATGAACTAATGATAAAAAAATTGACTTAATGAGTAATATTTTGCTTACATGATATTATATTATATATGTTGTTTCTATTTATCTCAAAATATATACTATAAATTATACCTTAATAATAGCCCTACATTCTAATATTTAATTATATTTAATGTTAATACTAAGGGATTGTCTTTATATGCCCAACAAAAGTCTAACACACCATTCCAAAAATAAAAATGGCAAAAATACCCTCACTTGTTATAAACAGTTGGAAGCAAGGCCACGATGCATAAGACGTTAGCTTTTTTTGTTGTTTGAAGATTGATTTGTGGTGGTGTTCTCTCCCTTAGTGCTTTTGTTGTTTGAGTGGGTAGTTTTGGCTAGTCGTGGAAGTTGTGTTCGTTGTTGGATTCGTCGGAGCACGTTCTCGTGGTGGTGCTATGGTGGTCGGGGACTGAGGTGAGTTCCTGTCACTTTACAGATTTAGCAATCCGTAGATTACATAATCTGTATGGGTTATACGAATCATATAATCCGTAGGGTTCATACAGATTACATAATTCGTATAACCCATACGGATTGGTTAATCCATACGATAGAAATAAGATTTAAAAAATTGTTAAATAATTATGAAAAAATCATTTTAATTAATTATTAAAAATTATTTTAATTAGTAAGAAAATAAGTAGGTGAAAACATATATTAGTTATAATTGATGGGAATGCATTACTTTGATATTTTGTTTTCCTATACATTTATTTTTCCACTTATTTAAATTTATTGTCATTTGTTAAGATGGACAACGATGAGTGGTTGTATGACAGTATTATGTCTGAGGAAATTAATATGAATGAAGATGTCAGAGATGAACCTAGTGCGTTTGAAAATAATAAATGTGAAGTTGATTGTTCTGCACCCTTCAATACTTATAAGGTATTTATATTATTTTGAATTGGTTAAAGTTGTTAAATGCATGATTTGTGGAAGTTAAATTTTTTTATCGATTTTCGAAGGTGTTCCCTTTCTGTGAGTGTAACACCCCAGATTATAAGTTGCTAATTTGGACGTTTATGTGTGTAATGATGTTGCTTAATTACTTGATTTATTTTTTTATAAGTGTTATTTGTTATTGTTCTGCCTTGGTATGCGTGTGTTGTGATGGATGTGCTAAGTCAACTTTGATTGGCTGTAAGTGCTGGGGGGCCACGTCTGTAGGGAGATCCTTATGACACCCGTTTGGCTAATCACCACAGAGGGATGAGTCCTGTTCACGACAGAGTGACCCCGACGGCAGCTACAACTATCATTTGGACCATGGATTTGGCCTATTTCCAGGAGGGTACCACATTGCATGTTGCACGTTGAGACAGGAGCATGCATCATGCTAGGCATTTTTACGTCGTCTTGTGGAATGTTCTTGGATGCTTGTTCATGATGGTTGCGTGATAATACATTTGGATTTGTGGTGATGTTGTGATGCGTGAATTACTTTTCCTTGACTAATACTACCTTTTGCCTGTTATTTTATATGATGAACTCACCCTTACTTTGTTGTGCCATGTGGTCTGGTACCTGTAATGATCATGAACCCAATTCGTGTGAGCAGATGGACAGCAGTAGGTGATCTGAGAAGATGACAACAATTTAGTTGGAGCCACCGAGTTGCCGGGATGTCGATGTAACGGATCCCGGGCAGGGGTATGTTTTTCTAGTTACACCCCTGGTTTTGATAGTTAAACTCCTGTTTTACTAGTTGCACCCCTGTGTTATTTTCCTTGTTTCTTTTGTAAAACTTTTGTACGTTTTATATATGGATAGTTGTATTGATAATTAAAACACGTCTTGTACATACAGATTTAAGTATTTGATTGGAATGTTTTCATGCGTGTCTCAGTTATGTTCATAATCGTCATGTAATTACGAAAAATCTACCACAGTTTTCTTCGAAACAAGAGAAAGGGGTGTTCTTTTATCAAAAGCTATGTTAATGACGTGGCGGGTCGTTACAGTGAGGAAGTATTAAAATGGGCTCGAACTGTTGCATATGAGAATGGTTTTGTAGCTGTCATAATGAGGTCGGACATGTCAACTAGAAAGAAGGGAAGGACGTCATTTGTTTTAATTGGTTGTGAAAGGAGTGGAAAGTATAGAGCATTCAATAAAGAAATGGTACCTACAGTCACTAGCACTAGAAAATGTAATTGTCCGTTTAAACTGCGAGGCAGATCAGTTCCGGGAGGTGAAGGGTGGATGGTGAAATTATTATGTGGCACTCATAATCATGCTTTGGCAAATTCATTATGTGGACACCCATATGCTGGTCGACTAACAGAGGATGAGAAGATTATTGTTGCTGATATGACAAGGTCAATGGTGAAACCAAAAAATATACTCCTAACTTTGAAGGAACATAATCCCGATAATTGTACATCTTTGAGGCAAATAATCAATGCAAGATATACATATCATACGTGTATCAGAAGAAGGTAATATTGAATTGCAACAATTAATGAAACTTCTTGAACGCGACATGTATATTCATTGGCATAGAGTGAATGATGAAAATGTCATACGTGACCTATTTTGGGCACATTCGGATGCAATGAAGTTGAGCAATGCATATCATGTTGTCATCCTGATAGACAACACATACAAAACAAACAGGTACAAACTTCAATTACTTGACATTGTTGGTGTGACTCCTACTGGGATGACATTCTCAGCTTGTTGACCTTGCAACATAGTGACAAAAAGACATCTTTGGAGAGAAGCACACATGTGGTTGGTCATGTGTTTAAAGTAACGTTGTATAAAAGACTAATTGGTATGGTGTCAAGGTATGCGTTAAACCAAATAGCAACAGAGTATGAGCGAGTCCATTATGCGGGCAAAAATCCTGCTCGTTGTGGATGTGTAATGAAAACAACGCACGGGCTTGCCTTGTGCATGTAAGCTAGCTATTTGTTGGGAGTATACCACTTGAGACAGTTCATGCTTTTTGGTGAAGGTTAACTTTTGAAGATCAAGGTTTAGATGTGTGCGAGGTGCGCATAACTAAAGCGATGGAAGCCATATCTAAGCGTTTTGAAAAGCTTGACTTGTGTGACAAAGTTACTTTAAAGACAAAACTGAAAGAACTTGCATTTCCAGACCAAAATTCAATGTGTCCTCCTCTTGCAAAGGTTAAAACAAAAGGTGCTCCAAAGAAACAAGTATCGCAACATGCAAGATCAACCAAGCGGGATCCATCTTACTGGGAGTATGTCGACGAATTACATTCTGTGCAGAATAGTTGTTCCACCCAAAACCTGTCTGCTTCATCATTGGTCCACCAGACTCAGACAAAGAGGAAGATGCCTATGCTGGATCAATTTCATACCTCTATGCACGATTTCATTCTAAACATTATCAATGTTAAAGTTGATGGTAATTGTGGGTACTGTGTAATTGTTGCCTTGCTCGGATATGGTGAAGAATCTTGGTCTTTGGTACGCAATCATTTACTCAAAGAACTTTCACAATGGTATGATGAATACATTGTATTGTTTGGTGTGGTTGATAGATTTGAGCGCTTGAAACGGTCGCTACTTGTTGATGGACTGTCAAAGGTAAACTATTTTGTTATGTCAGTACTTCGAATTCATATTTAATTTACTTATACTTGCAAGGGTTTTTTGTTACGTTCAGGTAACCATTTGTGATAAGCCAACCGCCTAGAGATGTCGGTGTTCATCACATTTTATGTATTGGTCATGTGTTTGGTAACCATTTTGTGCAGGTACATGATTAAACAATTTTACTGTTTAGCCTATATTTGAAACAAATGTTAGGTTTTCCATATTTGCTCATTTTTTCAGGTTGTATTGAGATATTGAATTCCTATACCGCCAATTGCTTTGTTATGGTCAAGACATTGTTACAGTGTTGCAAAAGAATGGATGGTTCCTTATATGGTTCGAATGCAATCATATACTAATTTAAAGAAATTGCATACAACCTATGTCGACTTACGTGATGGCTTGGAATGATTTTTTAATTGGCATGATTTTTTTATTGGTTGCCATTTTGTATTCCCATTTGTTATGTTGTGGCAACAAAGTTTGTAACCTTTTGTTGGGCTAAGTGTATTCCAAACTACGACGGCAGTGAAACCCTATGTAACAGTTATTTTTTTATACGCAATCATATTGGAAAAACATAAGACATTTGTTCAATAATTAATCCACTAATGTAGTGTCCATCAACATGTGTTGAGAAAACTAAATGTAAAGCCATAAATTCAAACTGTGAGCGATGTACAATCACATGTCGTCTTGTCCACCATCATGTCTCTGCTTCCTCTGTCTTGTTTGTCTGGGCCGCACATACACACATCCTTCTTCTGTGACGGAATGTGCTATACGCAGTAGGAGTTCTACTGCGACGTAGGCATCGGTTCCAGCAGTAACCATACGCATGTCCATCATGTCTTGTAATCCTTCTGCTAGCCTTTGGCACGTAGCCTGAGACAATAACAAAAACATTATTTAGTATGACATTTGGTTAATAACTTTAAATAAATGCAATTCAAAAAAACTTTAAAGACAATTTCATACCATAGCATGTCGAGGCTCCTGAGATGAAGGTGGAACTAGTGCTGGGTCATCAGTATGTGGACATGGAGGATCTAGAACAAATTGACACTCAGTTGGAGGATGTCTAATAGGATCACCACTCTGTGGGGGTGTCATAAGAGGATGAAACACATGGAAAAACCCATCAAGATACCCAACCACTGCCTGATTGGGATAGGTAACCTCCTCTGTGGTCGAGGCTAGGTGATCGCCAAACTGCATCCATCTTTCATCGACTTCCTTGATCGATGGCGATTCAGTGATTTGGATTTGTGGAATTACCTGAACAAATCCAAATTGTTTGGCCACCCTCTCTGGTAAAAGTCTTACAAACCCAGAGAATAGCGATATTATGTCGAACTCTCTATGCTTACGGTGATCTCCATATGGAGTCCAACACACATCGTCCATGAGCAACCTATCCAGTCGCCTACAATAGGTGTTGACCGGTAATGCCTTCTCAACCTTCCAACAAAACGCACATGGTTGCCTCTCATGATAGTTATGGGCTGTAGAGACATTTCCAATTGTTGGGAAATGTTCATAAATCCAACACTTCAAATTAATATACAACGACAATGCATGAGTATCAAAGTTATAACAAATATTCTTCAATGGATAACTATGTCAACAGCGAAAGGAATTACCTGCAAGAGCGTGACATAACCGGCAAGATGTTTGTCATGATGCTGTCATGCGTAGTTAAGATTAGAATACATATGAACCAGAGCAGCCGCACCCCAAGTATATCCTCCTGATTGGTCCAGATCGCGAAATGCTTCCAAGAATACCACACTGATATGTGTGGCATTCTTGTTGGCAAAGAGAGTGCACCCAACCAAATGAAGCAAGTACACTTTGGCCGCTGGAATCCACTTCATTGATTGACATTTCACAGCATATAAGTCTCGCAGCCAAGACAAACACACATATCCCCCATGGCATTGCTCAATCTCCCTCCAACTTCTTCTGCAAATACTTCAAGCAATTCAACAAGCATATGTACGACCTGGCCAACATCAATCGTGTCAAACGATAAGAAATCTCCTACGATGGGGACATGCAACAGGGACGCGACATCATCCAAGGTGATAGTCAACTCCCCGACGAACAAATGAAAGCTACTTGTCTCAGAGTGCCATCTCTTCACGAAAGCTGAGAGCAATCTCATTTCTCCGGTCTTGACTGAGCAACAAATCAAAGGGGCCAAGCCCGTACCAGCAACCAATCCTTCAATCTCTAGTGCAGGCCGCCCAAATTGGTGAACTTTTCTTCCGTGGGAAGCCAATTTTAACTCAGGGTGTTCTTGCAAACATATTAATCATAGAACTAGTTACATGGTCTAAAAAAAAATTTGTTATTAAGGAAACATATAACTACCTGTCCTTCCCACACTCGAAGAGCCACATGTTCAGCGTACTTTGTCAACACTAAACAGTCCTCCGAGCCACCTGGATAAGATTGTATTTCATCACCTGCATTATCCATGCTAGGGATATCAGGCTCCCACGTCAATCATGAACAGAAGCATCCTCATGAATAGCATCCCCTGTAATGACCCGCCTTGCCGCTACTGTATCATACATTTAATCATGTATTTTTTTAGTTGTAATTTATATTTGAAAATCCAGTTAAGTTGATTATAAAAATAGTAGTAAATTCTTTGCGTGAACATAATCAATATCAAGAATTAAAACACGAATTATTCAATGATGAAATACCTCGTAATATTTTTATATAAGAACATAACTTGGTGGTTGATTACAAATAACCATGTCTGAAGGGTACAAAATTCTCAAAAGAAACAAATGATTAAGTAACTAAGAATAAGTTGTCACGGTACAACTCGTGGCCGGGGTCTGGTTCAATGCTATCCCGGCATCAAAATACATTTATAGTCCGGGATCTAATCTAACATTATCTCGGCTACTTGGCGGCTTCAACAAAAGAAAGTATCTCTGCTTGCTACTGCCCGTTTGCTCACACGAACACAGTTTGTGATCATCACAGGTACCAAAAACACATGGCACAAGAAAGCAAATGTGAGTTCATCATGTAAAATAATAAATAGTGGGTAACATTAGTTTAAGAAAAGACGATACGATCATCAATAATACAACAATATTCAAGTATTTATGCACACAATTAATCATGGACAACCCGTCCAACAACAAATCACAGTACATCTTATAAGAACTAGTCATGATGCATGCCTCTGACTTTTCTCTCAGCATGCAATGTGGTACCATCTCTGGAAATAAGCCAAATCCATGGTACAAATGATTACTGCAACACATCGGGGTCACTCTGTCATGCACGAGTCTCACCTCTCTATGGTGATCAGCCAAAATGGGTGTCAGAAGGCTATCCCTACAGCTGTGACCCCCAGTACTTCTTGCACTCTATAGTCAACCATCCTATTTTTGTCATGCATGAAATATGTACATGGGCACCATCAATGTATGACCTCGCCCAAGATCAACTCGTCCCAGCTAGGATAATGTCATACACCCCCATGTACACATACACTGACCCATTCTCGGGCCCACTGATGCACTGATCGGGGTCCTTGCAAGGTTAACAACCCGGTCCCTGCATCTCACATCTATACATAGAATATCTCCACGACATCATCAATGTATGGCCTTGCCCAGGATCAACTCATCCTGGCTAGGATCATGCCATACACCCCCATGGGTATTTAATTATATCCAAATGCATTTAGATTACCGTGGGCACCATCAATGTATGGCCTGCCCCAGGATCAACTCGTCCTTGCTAGGGTAATGCCATACACCCCCCATGGTATCAATGCATTTAATATCTCAAGCGATCACATAGGCTGACCTCAACGTAATCACATGCGTCATTCACAAATAGTACAAACAAGTGAATAGGTGTAAAGTATTAGGTGTCCGAACTGGCACTTAGATATACTTTCTTAAAGTAAGAATCCGAACAAGGTCGGACAAGGGCGGACAAGGTCGGTAAAGATCAGACAAGGTCGATCAAGGGGACCCTTGGGTTTCTATAAAATACTAAGGTCCGACTCACCACTATGTAATCAATTATATAAGCGTTGCAATTGATTATAACAGATAGCGCTAAATATATAGATTCTCTAAGCGATAACCCGGTCACACATACAAACCCGATTTCTTCACTAACACTAACTTAAGAAGCGCAACCTTGGATTTGAAAAGGTACTATCTACACCCCTCTCTCATCCGAGTTCCAATTTACACCCCCTCCTATGTGACATCCTGGTAGCTCCCAAAGAAAGAAAAGAAACAACTGTTTAAGTCAGGATCTCGATAACTCTTTCTCAACGAAAGAGCTTGGGCTTACAGGCTCTAAATAAAAACCCGGGTAAGGAAACCTGGTAGTCCTCAAGAAAGGAGATGAGCTTAATCTGGGTAAAAGACCCGATGACTCTTTTTCCAAGAAGGTATGAGCTCATCCGAGTTAAGGAACCCGATGGTTCTTTTCCCGAGAAGACACGAGCTCATATTGATACATTTTTAAAGCTTTTAATTAGTAGTTTGGTTGGTACTTGGTAATAACTAGTATATCACATTTTAGTTTCTATTTTTCTTATAAAAAACTGACACATACATTGATACAGTGATACACATGAAATCTCATTTCTTTAGAAACATATTGTGAGTTATGAATTAATATTCAATGTTTCACGACGTATTTATTTTACCAATAGAAATTGAGTCTAGCAAATGGGTTAGGTCTCCAATAATATGAATCAAAGTTTGAGTTTTTTGTCAGGAAACGAGTTCATATTTAATGTTCAACATACTTTGAATAAGATTGCTTTGAAAGGCTACTTGTAGGGAAAAAATAGTCATTTTAATGTCCTGTATGATTGGTTAGTGATCAAAGTGCAGAGAGAGCCTATGAGGCTATTCCCATGTAAAATTAGTATGAATGAAGCACAATAGAATTATTCAAAAATATTTCTATATAGATATTCTGCAGTTATGGAACCTACCTATTATCCCTCAAACAATTGTCAACTGAGGAAGGT
>PYAF01001138.1:920276-931045 GCA_007407185.1 Glycine tomentella | reverse complement strand
TGATTCTTTAGTGCCTTATATTGAAAAAGATGTATTTGAAAGCATTGATAATAAGACAATTATGAAGGAATTCCAAAAAATAAGGCCTAAAAGGATGATATTGTAATTATTTTTCTGGATATGTATTTGAACTTTTGAGTGCCCCCCTTGATTTATTTTCTGGATTCGCCCCTGTATTTAACCATTGGTGCAATAAATATAGATCAATAGTTGTATTACCCGTATATATGCATTCCATTACTCTTAACTACTTTTACGATTTCTTTAAAAAAACTATGTTTAAGGTAAAAATTAATTATTATAAGACATTTGTTAATAACTTCATGAATTATGACACTATTAATCATTGTGAGATATAATTAATTGTTAATGCTACAAATATAAATCGATCATTATATATAATCATGTTTATTTATTTTAAACTAAAAAATAATCATATTACACACATAATTAATCACGTCTGATGGGTAGCTGAGTGGAAAAACCCACTGACATGTTTGTCATATAATAATTTACTGCTATATTTATCATCAATCCTGGCCTGGCTTTGCAGCCAAAAGATATTTTCTAATTGAAGTGCTACTTTCACTCTCATTTTCATACACAAGCTAACACAATGGACCAATTCTATGATGAGGTTCAAGAGCCACTGAGTCCTCAAGGACATTATTTCAACAGTTCGATTATATCTTCCTATGTTTTTGGCTTTCTTGAAATGGCAGTTCAAATTGATGACTCACAAACTATATCTTTGCTTGAAGATGTCTTCCTTCCCATCAACCTAAGTTACTCCTCTATTATGGTTCTTTCTCTCTTCCATGATTTACTATATATACTCTTGCATTTAGTAATTAGTAGAAGTCCACCACAAAATTTAATTATTGATTAATTATTTAGTCACTCAAATTAGGAGGTATGTTGTTTTTAGTCCTCCAAATAAAAAATTAATATTTTTTAGTCTCTTAAATTCAAATCTCCACCAAAATTTGAAGGACTAAAAAACGGAAATTTTATTTAAGGGCCTAAAAGAAATAAATCCCTTAATATGATGGACTAAAAACATAATTAAGCCTTTAATTATTTATAAGGTTAATCAACTCATAAAGGCTTGGTGATATGTACTAAATTAGCAACACTCACTTCAAATTTGAATTAATGTTCATCAATCATCATATTGACCTTTTGTTTTAATTGTTCAATCATGAAACAAGGCAAATCTGAAAAATTCATGCATAGTTGATTGATCAAATTTGAACTACAAAATTATCAAAGCTCTGAATACTATATAAATTCCCATCACAACAACCAGAGATTTATTAGTCACAGTGGGTGTTCTGGTTCATACTTAAATTCACCTGACCTAAGAAATAGAAATGAGAACAATATGCAAAATAAATGCAGAACTGACTGATAAAATTAGAAAAAAATTGCTTGACTACAGTTCTTGAACGCTGCATAAATTATCATCTCAGCAATCAATAATTTAAGCTAAAGGATACCAATCTTTCAAATAGACACAGCAAATCAACGAGGCAATGCCTCCCATTCAAGGGTTTCACCAGCAAACATGGGAATGATGTCTCCAAATGGAAACGACAAATAATCAGGTACTTTCCAAGGAGCTTTCCTCAGTTTAATCTTTGACTTGTTTTTGGGGAGGCCATAGAAGTCAGGTCCGTTAAAGCTTGTAAAAGCCTCTAGCTTATCAAGTGCACCAGCCTGAAATTGCAACAATTTCATAAAACAAATTAAGATTAAACTCTACACACTTTCAGAATGAATCATTCAAAAATATGATATATCATCACATACATAGGCATTAGCATATTATTGTACCATGAAGCACACAAGAAAAATGCATATGAAAATTTCGGACTTGTCAACACGGGATGTAGTATCAGATATCATCACCTCTAACATATAGTATTACTAATTTTGCAACTATTTGGAAATGATATTTTTGTTTCTAATCACAAATTTTAAATACTAATTAATCTCATAAACTCTACATATTTATTCCAATTGAATGATATAAACCCCCTTCTGAAACCAACTAAAATGCACATTAGTGAGATGAATACATAAATACAAAGATTTACATATTATATTATAAATATTATAAGCATTACCTCTTCAAAAACTTTGGCATATAGTGATAGAGCAACCGGTGAATTGTATATGCCAGCACATCCATAGGAGCATTCCTTTTTACGCCTATCATGTGGAGCACTATCAGTTCCAAGGAAAAATCATTTACTTCCACTAGTCACAGCCGAAACAATAGCCTATCCTAAATAAGAAACAAACAAAACGAGCTCAACGTAAGATGAAAAACACATGAATGATCATTGTCCATAGTGATGTTTCCTTAACCTAACTTGGGAATTACTACAGTGTAAAGTCTGAAACTCCGCAATGTACTGTGTACTACATTTTGCACAAAAGTATAATGATGTTTCTTCAAAGACCATTTAATGCACTGCAAAACATATTTATCTTTTCCCATAATCAAATCAATCAGGATTCTAACTAATTTACTGAAGATCAAAACAAAAGATTATAAAATTCATATGATTTAAATCATTTTGTCAATTTTGGAAGAATCATTATTTCAAATTGTAAACTAAAAAGTTTGATATAACACCTGAAAGATGTTAAAATTTATTATTAGATTGTACAAGAAGGAAACAATGTTACATACTATGGATCTCTCTTTTGAGCACTGGAAGACAGTAATTATGAGGCTATAAGCCACCTTGGAACAAAGCATTACGATTCCGAAGAAGATGCTGTGGTGTAACAGTTGCTGCTACGTAACCTAACAAATGTGCAAATCATGAGAATAATTTTAAAATTAAATAGTACAATACAATAATAAAGTAGATCTTCCAAGTAATTTATTATGTTACCTTCTTTGCAAGACTCTGCAAATTTAACAGCATCTGTGGTAGTAATATGCTCCATCACAGCGGCGGAGCTATATTGGAGTGAGGGTGGGCAAATGCACTCCCTCATTTCAATAAAACCACTAGTATCTGTCTTAAATATTATATTTTGCATCCCATAATTTTATATTTTATACCCCCTAATTTTATGTATTTGAACCTCTCTACCAATTCACATGTGAGAGTAAGTAAATGCACCCTCTTATTTTAATCAAATGCAAATATTTATCTTAAAATTTTATATTTTGTACTTCTTATCTTCGTGTTTGAATCCAATTATCCCATATGATAATAATTATCAATATTTTATTTTTTTGAATAAATTGCCCCCATTGATCCAAGGTTCTAAATCTGTCACTGAGTGGACATGTCCAAAATTGGTGTGCAACATAGTATGTAGTAATTACATTCTATTCAATGCCATAAAATAATTCATGAAAAATGTGACTTACCATAACTGATTTGAATTAAGAAGGCAAGCATGGAAGCATAAAGAATTAAATACATTATTATGCATCAGTATAAGAACATTAGACATAGACACACACAAAAAATAAAAAATTGGAGTGGTGAGAGAGAATGTAAAGTAATAAACAAAATAAAAACCACAAATAAAAAAAAATTGAATTACCAATAATGGTAATTTTTGCTCAGCCATTTCCTCGAGAACAGAAAAATAATTTCCAAAAAGATCTGTAACACCATCTTGGGAGTTTGTTGTAGCACGAGCAGGATACAACTTCACACAATAAACAAGTCCACTTTTTTCTGTCAATGCAAGTAGCATAATCAAGTAATGTACTATGATTAATAGGGGGTGGGGGGAACAAAGCCAGATGAGCATGGAGGGTGTAATCTAATCAAATGATAAATGAGCATTGACTGTCATTGCCTCCTAGCCCATGGGAAAAACATTTGTTATAGGATCGATATCAAACATTATACATGTTAGACAATTACATTGCAACAAATACAAGGCTGATCAATAAGAGGTAAACAAAAGAAGATACAGAAATTTCATTTTAACCATATTCAGAACAAAACTTATATATATATATATATAAATAAATATAGACATAAATAAAACTTACTGATCCAGTTAAAACTTTTTCCTCTTCATAATTCATAGGTAATGTTTTTTAAATTAGTGTACCCCACTAATTAGACTCACTTGCATGTTTAATCTCATCAGGAGTAGTCACATCTGTGAGGTAAAGTGTCATGAGAGGAGTGAAATTGCTATCTTTTGGTATTGCTTGCAAAATGGACTCTCGATAAGCGACAGCAGCAGCCGTGGTAGAAATGGGTGGTTTCAAATTTGGCATTACTATGACCCTTCCAAAATGCTTTGCACTGTGAGAGAAAGTTATGAATCAGAACTCTTGTGAATTTCAGTAGGAATGCAATTAACAAAATAAATGCCAAACTATACAAAGATACAGTATGCAAGCCTTTCTCACATTGACCCCACAATAGATTAGAAAATACTAGAATATCAACAATAAAAATAATGTTATCCCATTATGCGAAGTATACTACATGGATCACACATATTAACATACTCATTTATGTTACTCCCACTTTTTTCTCGTCTTTCTAATGCCCAACATTCACTACCAAGTATAGCTAGTCATATAGTAGCACGATAAAACTTGCCTTTGAGCTTTATGGTCTCAAATAACCCTCAATATCTTTTTCCATTTTAAGCACCCAACTTGTATCATGTGTGTGAAATCGTCATTAATTTTGCTATCTTTCTTTTTGTAATATCGAACTAGATACTTAAATCTAGAAACTTGTGATATGACATTTTCTCTACTTTTCATCTTTACATTTTATTTTCTTCTTATTTCTTACTAAAATTGCAATGCTTAACTCCTACAATAAGAGAGTATCAATGAGTAGTTTTTTAAAATATTATTTATTTTCAAGCAAAATGACCTGTGAGGGAGGACAACTTCAAGAAGGGAACCATCACGGAGGTGAAGATGCCAATCATCAGGTGTGTAATAGTGAGCTTCATCTTTACGCTGATCAACCTTTTTTTATTAGAATCTTAATACCTATAACAGAAGGGTAACAAAACAAAATAAGCACTAACAGAATCAGCGTGAGACAGAGCAAGTGAAAGTTCAATGTAATGGCAGACACAAACACTCCTTAAACACCATTTCAGGAGAAAAATGTGGTTTCAACTACAAGTGAAGCGAAAAGCTCAAAGGCAAATTGCAATGCGAAATGCGAAACAGCAAAACAGAAGGATTCGATGAAATACGCAACATCCAAGCGTCAGAACTACACTAATAGGATGGAAGAAGATAGGGACCTAAGAGAGCTGCAAGGCCAAACCGAATTGGATGCCGGCGGCGGAGGCGGTGGAACTGAGAACGATTGGACGACGACGAATTGAGGTCGATCCAGTGGTCGACGTTGACCAGTGTGAGATTGGGATACTTTGTTATGCGCTAAAATTGGTATCTTTGGTTATCACATATGAACTATAGTGTGACACTATAGTCCATATGTGATAACCAAATATACCAATTTTAGCGCATAACAAAATATCCCAATCTCACACTGGTCAACGTCGACCACCGGATCGACCTCAATTCGCCGTCGTCCAATCGCTCTCAGTTCCACCGCCGGCATCCAATTCGATTTGGCCTTGCAGCTCTCTCAAGTCCCTATCTTCTTCCATCCTATTAGTGTAGTTCTGACGCTTGGATGTTGCGGTTGCGTATTTCATCGGATCCTTCTGTTTTGCTGTTTCGCATTTCGCATTGCAATTTGCCTTTGAGTTTTTCATTTCACTTATAGCTGAAACCACATTTTTCGCTTGAAATAGTGTTTAAGGAGTGTGTTTGTGTCTGCCATTACATTGAACTTTCACTTGCTCTGTCTCACGCTGATTCTGTTAGTGCTTATTTTGTTTTGTTACCCTTCTGTTATAGGTATTAAGATTTTAATAAAAAAAGGTTGATCAGCGTAAAGATGGAGCTCACTATTACACAACCTAATGATTGACATCTTCACCTCCGTGATGGTTCCCTTCTTGAAGTTGTCCTCCCTCACAGGTCATTTTGCTTGAAAATAAATAATATTTTAAAAAACTACTCAGTGATACTCTCTTATTGTAGGAGTTAAGCATTGCAATTTTAGTAAGAAATAAGAAGAAAATAAAATGTAAAGATGAAAAGTAGAGAAATGTCATATCACAAGTTTCTAGGTTTAAGTATCTAGTTCGATATTACAAAAAGAAAGAAAGCAAAATTAATGATGATTTCACACACATGATACAAGTTGGGTGCTTAAAATGGAAAAAGTTATTGAGGGTTATTTGAGACCATAAAGCTCAAAGGCAAGTTTTATCGTGCTGCTATATGATTAGCTATACTTGGTAGTGAATGTTGGGCATTAGAAAGACGAGAAAAAAGTGGGAATAACATAAACGAGTATGTTAATATGTGTGATCCATGTAGTATACTTTGGATAATGGGATAAGATTATTGTTATTGTTGATATTCTAGTATTTTCTAATCTATTGTGGGGTCAATGTGAGAAAGGCTTGCACACTGCATCTTTGTATAGTTTGGCATTTATTTTGTTAATTGCATTCCTACTGAAATTCACAAGAGTTCTGATTCATAACTTTTGCTCTCACAGTGCAAAGCATTTTGGAAGGGCCATAGTAATGCCAAATTTGAAATCACCCATTTCTACCACGGCTGCTGCTGTCGCTTATCGAGAGTCCCTCTTGAAAACAATACCAAAAGATAGCAACTTCACTCCTCTCATGACACTTTACCTCACAGATGTGACTACTTCTGATGAGATTAAACATGCAAGTGAGTCTAATTAGTGGGGTACACTAATTTAAAAAACATTACCTATGAATTATGAAGAGGAAAAAGTTTTAACTGGATCAGTAAATTTTATTTATGTCTATATTTATTTATATATATATATATATATAAGTTTTGTTCTGAATCTGGTTAAAATGAAATTTCTGTATCTTCTTTTGTTTACCTCTTATTGATCAGCTTTGTATTTGTTGCAATGTAATTGCCTAACATGTATAATGTTTGATATCGATCCTATAACAAATGTTTTTCCCATGGGCTAGGAGGCAATGACAGTCAATGCTCATTTATCATTTGATTAGATTACACCCTCCATGCTCATCTGGCTTTGTTCCCCCCACCCCCTATTAATCATAGTACACTACTTGATTATACTACTTGCATTGACAGAACAAAGTGGACTTGTTTATGATGTGAAGTTATATCCTGCTGGTGCTACAACAAACTCCCAAGATGGTGTTACATATCTTTTTGAAAATTATTTTTCTGTTCTCGAGGAAATGGCTGAGCAAAATTTACCATTATTGGTAATTCAATTTTTTTTATTTGTGGTTTTTATTTTGTTTATTACTTTACATTCTCTCTCACTACTCCAATTTTTTTTTTTTTTTTTTTTTTTTTTTTTTTTTTTTTTTTTTTTTTTTTTTTTTTTTTTTTTTTTTTTTTTTTTTTTTTTTTTTTTTTTTTTTTTTTTTTTTTTTTTTTTTTTTTTTTTTTTTTTTTTTTTGTGTGTGTCTATGTCTAATGTTCTTATACTGATGCATAATAATGTATTTAATTCTTTATGCTTCCATGCTTGCCTTCTTAATTCAAATCAGTTATGGTAAGTCATATTTTTTCATGAATTATTTTATGGCATTGAATAGAATGTAATTACTACATACTATGTTGCACACCAATTTTGGACATGTCCACTCAGGGACGGATTTAGGACCTTGGATCAAGGGGGGCAATTTATTCAAAAAACTAAAAAATTGATAATTATTATCATATAGGATAATTGGATTCAAACACGAAAATAAGAAGTACAAAATATAAAATTTTAAGATAAATATTTGCATTTGATTAAAATAAGAGGGTGCATTTACTTACTCTCACATGTGAATTGGTAGAGAGGTTCAAATACATAAAATTAGGGGGTATAAAATATAAAATTATGGGATGCAAAATATAATATTTAAGACAGATACTAGTGGTTTTATTGAAATGAGGGAGTACATTTGCCCACCCTCACTCCAATATAGCTCCGCCGCTGTGTCCACTATGAAATCATCTACTAATACTTCAACATTTAACTATGAGCTGAGTGGTACTTGTGGCAGTCAAGTGCTGCCTAGTGTCATGTTTCTTTATTTATGTTTCTCCTTTATATTAATATGTAAAACTTAGAAGTTCACATTATACTCTCTTATCTGTGAATCACTATGTACGACATGTTCATGGAGAGGTTACAGATTCAAACATTGATATTTTTGACCGAGAAAATGTCTTTATTGAAACAATTTTAGAGCCTTTAATTCAAAGACTTCCAAAGCTGAAGGTTATGATGGAGCATATTACTACCACAGATGCTGTTAAATTTGCAGAGTCTTGCAAAGAAGGTAACATAATAAGTTACTTGGAAGATCTACTTTATTATTGTATTGTACTATTTAATTTTAAAATTATTCTCATGATTTGCACATTTGTTAGGTTACGTAGCAGCAACTGTTACACCACAACATCTTCTGAATCGTAATGCTTTGTTCCAAGGTGGCTGCCTCACAATGACTGTCTTCTAGTGCTCAAAAGAGAGATCTATAGTATGTAACATTGTTTCCTTCCTGTACAATCTAATAATAAATTTTAACATCTTTCAGGTGTTATATCAAACTTTTTAGTTTACAATTTGAAATAATGATTCTTCCAAAATTGAAAAAATTGACAAAATGATTTAAATCATATGAATTTTATAATTTTTTGTTTTGATCTTCAGTAAATTAGTTAGAATCCTGATTGATTTGATTATGGGAAAAGATAAATATGTTTTGCAGTGCATTAAATGGTCTTTGAAGAAACATCATTATACTTTTGTGCAGAATGTAGTACTCAGTACATTGCAGAGTTTCAAACTTTACACAGTAGTAATTCCCAAGTTAGGTTAAGGAAACATCACTATGGACAATGATCATTCATGTGTTTTTCATCTTACGTTGAGCTCGTTTTGTTTGTTTCTTATTTAGGACAGGCTATTGTGTCAGATGTGACTAGTGGAAGTAAACGATTTTTCCTTGGAACTAATAGTGCTCCACATGATAGGCGTCAAAAGGAATGCTCCTATGGATGTGCTGGCATATACAATTCACCGGTTGCTCTATCACTATATGTCAAAGTTTTTGAAGAGGTAATGCTTATAATATTTATAATATAATATGTAAATCTTTGTATTTATGTTTTCATCTCACTAATGTGCATTTTAGTTGGTTTCAGAAGGGGTTTTATATCATTCAATTGGAATAAATATGCAGAGTTTCTGAGATTAATTAGTATTTAAAATTTGTGATTAGAAACAAAAATATCATTTCCAAATAGTTGCAAAATTAGTAATACTAGAGGTGATGATATCTGATACTGCATCCCGTGTTGACAAGTCCGAAATTTTCATATGCATTTCTCTTGTGTGCTTCATGGTACAATAATATGCTAATGCCTATGTATGCGATGATATATCATATTTTTGCATGATTCATTCTGAAAGTGTGTAGAGTTTAATCTTAATTTGTTTTATGAAATTGTTGCAATTTCAGGCTGGTGCACTTGATAAGCTAGAGGCTTTTACAAGCTTTAATGGACCTGACTTCTATGGCCTCCCCAGAAACAAGTCAAAGATTAAAATGAGAAAAGCTCCTTGGAAAGTACCTGATTATTTGTCGTTTCCATTTGGAGACATCATTCCCATGTTTGCTGGTGAAACCCTTGAATGGGAGGCATTGCCTTGTTGATTTGCTGTGTCTATTTGAAAGATTGGTATCCTTCAGCTTAAATTGTTGATTGCTGAGATGATAATTTATGCAGCGTTCAAGAACTGTAGTCAAGCAATTTTTTTCTAATTTTATCAGTCAGTTCTGCATTTATTTTGCAGATTGTTCTCATTTCTATTTCTTAGGTCAGGTGAATTTAAGTATGAACCAGAACACCCACTGTGACTAATAAATCTCTGGTTGTTGTGATGGGAATTTATATAGTATTCAGAGCTTTAATAATTTTGTAGTTCTAATTTGATCAATCAACTATGCATGAATTTTTCAGATTTGCCTTGTTTCCATTTCCTGTTCATGGGTCTGATTAGGGATGACAAAGTGGGCCAGCCCACCTAAAATGGGCCGGGCTAGCCCCACATAAAAAATGGATCGGGCCGGACTGGCCCACTTTTACAAAGTGGGCTGAAAATCCTGGCCCACCCCACTTTAAAGTGGGTTAGTGGGCCAGTGGGCCAGCCCACCAGCTCACTTAAAATATTAAAAAATAATAATAAAAAAAAGAGTTTTGTGTTTATATGTTTTCAATATTGACAATTATTTCTTCTCTTGGTCCAACAATAATAAGAAACTAAATCAAGCTAGTAAAAATCTCCCAAGTTCATTAGCAAAACCCCCTAATTTAACATTCCATCTTATTTTTTCTAAATATATCACAGCTTCTACTTGCAAGTTGCAACAGTCTACATAGAAGAACATGTAGATGAAAAACAAGAATGGTTATTTTCAACACAATTTTCAGCCTATGGACTTTTATTTTTACTTTTTATTGGCATCATGCAGAAAATCAATTTAAAACAACAAAAAGAATAAAATACCACAATACCAGCCACTAAATAGTTGATTAAAAGATCAAAGATTGATCATTAAAACTAAAAGGTGCAGCAAACAACATTATCAATGCAAATTCATGTTTTAACAACTTATTTAGGATATTATTACTCACT
>PYAF01001138.1:903153-913190 GCA_007407185.1 Glycine tomentella | reverse complement strand
TTTAACATTAACTTCCATGGGAGTGTCAACAGGGGTAGCATTTGTGAGTCCAGCTAGCTGGACCAAATCTTGAATATACTTCTGCTGATTTAAAAAAATGCCTTTAGAATGATAATGCACCTCTAAACCCAAGAAATAAGTGAGATGGCCTAACTCTTTCATGTGAAAAGTTGAATGCAACATTTTTTTAATGCTAGAGTGATAGAAACTGGTTCAGAGGATAGCTAATCGAATTGAACCTTTTATTCAACAATGAGAAATTGAACAGTACACTTAGTGAATTCGAGGATCACTACCTCCACTTTCCAAAAGGTCCCTCACTAATTCCCACTCCTAGTCTTTTATACATTTCTGCCTTGTTAGTTGTGACTAACTACAGTTAGTTACACTAACTGTTTACACCACTCTATTACTTATCTAAACCCCCTATGATAAGTCTTAGCCCACTTTGCATCCCTATCAATACCCCCCCTTTTTCAAGCTGGACCTTGTCCCCAAGGTCCTCTTTAGAAAAAATAGTCTTCAACTCATCTAGTAGTTCCCAACTGTTCTCATGATGAGGTAGTCCCTGCCATTTGATCAGCAATTCCTTCTTTCCTTCTGCATTGGTTCTCTGCTTCACAATTCTTTCTGGTTTCAACTGTAACTCCCACTGCTCATCCAGCATTTTTGGTAATGGTTGAGGAGAGCTACTTGCTTTGACAGATTTCTTAAGTAAAGACACATGAAAAACTGGATGAATCTTACTATCTGCAGGTAATTCCAGTTTATAAGCTACCTCTCCAATTTTCTTACTGATTCTATAAGGCCCATAATACCTGGGACCTAATTTTTCATTGAGTTTTCTGGCTAGAGACTTCATTTTGTAAGGCTGTATCTTCAAGAAAACCCAATCTCTCACATCAAAACTCAATTCTCTTATGTGCTTATTTGCATGCTTCCTCATATGATCTTGAGATTTCAACAGATTAGCTCTCAAATCATGCAGTAAAACATCTCTGTCCTGGCATAGCCGATTAATCTCCTCCAATTTAGATGGAATATCATTACCCTTAATCAACAAAGGAGGTTGCTGTCCATATAGTGCCTGAAAAGGAGACATCTTAGCTGAGATATTATAATTGGTATTGAACCAAAACTCAGCTCAAGCCAGCTGGGCAGGCCACTGTTTAGGTCTAGTTCCTGTCATACACCTCAGATAGGCCTCTAGGCACCTGTTCACCACCTCTGTCTGCCCATCTGTTTGTGGATGATAGGCAGAACTCAGCTTCAAATTAGTACCTGCCTTCTTGAATAACTCCTTCCAAAAAGTACTCATGAATAGCCTATCTCTGTCTGAAATTATAGAGTTGGGAAACCCATGTAACCTCACTATCTCCTGAATGAATATAGCAGCCACCTCTTTTGCTGTATAAGGATGATATAAAGCTAAGAAGTGTGCATACTTTGTTAACCTGTCCACCACCACCAGTACAGTATCTTTGCCTAGAGCTTTTGGTAATCCCCCAATAAAATCCATTGAAATATCTGACCATACCCTATTAGGAACAGGTAATGGCTGTAACAACCCAGCTGGATTTAAAGTGCTGACCTTATTTTTCTGACATACTTCACATTCAGCTACTTACTATTTAATGGTTTTCTTCATTCCTTACCAAAAAACCACATTAGCTATCCTTCTATAAGTTCTGAAAAATCCAGAATGCCCCCCTATAGGAGAATCATGTAATTCCTTTAATAACAAAGGAATTCTAGCTGAATTTTGTGGCAGTACCAATCTGTCTTTATAATAAAGCCTCCCTCTTTTAATGGTATAACCAGGTTTCATCTCAGTTTTAGCTAAAATTCCTTGATAAACCTCATACAACTTCTTGTCTGTTCTCAGCTCCTCTTCCCAATCATCCCACTCATCCTCCTGAACTAATGAAACTGCAGAAAAATGAAATTGCCTTGATAAAGCATCAGCAACCACATTTTCTTTTCCTGGTCTATACTGAATTTCAAAATTATAGCCAATCAACTTAGCAGCCCATTTAAACTGTTCCTCAGTCAACAGCTTCTGCTCATTGAGAAACTTCAAACTTTGTTGGTCAGTTCTAATAATAAACTTCCCACCCATCAAATAATGCTTCCATTTCTTCACAGCCAGCACCACTGCCATTAACTCCCTTTCATACACAGATTTTAACTGCCCCCTTTCTGATAATGCCTTGCTCCAAAAAGCCAAGGGTCTTGCAGTAAAACAGCTCCTAACCCTGATCCTGAAGCATCAGTCTCCAGCATGAAGGGCTTTGAGAAATCAGGCACTCCCAATATAGGTAGCTGAGTCATCACTTCCTTCAATTTTTCAAATGACTTTGAAGCTTTCTCAGTCCACAGAAAAGCATCCTTCTTCAGCAAGGCATTAAGCGGCTGAGCCCACTTCCCATAATCCTTTACAAACCTTCTGTAATAACCAGTTAAATCCAAAAATCCTCTCAGAATTTTAGCATCCTTTGGCAAGGGCCATTTGCTCATGGCTTCCAGTTTATTGGGATCTGCTTCCACTCCCTTCCCTGAAATTATATGGCCTAGATACTCTAAAGATTCCTGGCCAAACATACACTTCTTTTTATTTACATGCAGCTCTTGCTGTTGCAGGACTTGTAAAACAGCCTTAAGATGCATTTGATGCTCCTCCTTATCCCTACTGTATATCAAAATGTCATCAAAGAAAACTAAAACAAACTGCCTCAAAAATGGCCTGAACACTTCATTCATTAAGGCCTGAAAAGTTGATGGAGCATTTGTCAACCCAAATGGCATTACTAAGAACTCATAATGACCTTCATGAGTCCTGAAAGCAGTCTTCTGAACATCCTCCTCTTTCATTCTAATTTGATGGTAGTCCGCCCTTAAGTCCAACTTAGAGAACCACTTGGCTCCTCCAATTTCATCCAATAATTCCTCAATTACAGGAATTGGAAATCTGTCAGGCACTGTCATTTTGTTTAACAGTCTGTAATCTACACAAAATCTCCAACTTCCATCCTTTTTCTTAACCAAATCACTGGACTAGCAAAAGGGCTATTACTGACCCTAATAATTCCAGCCAACAGCATCTCCCTTACCAATCTTTCTATCTCATCTTTTTGATCATGTGAATATTTGTAAGGTCTAATGTTAGGAATTTTATTACCTGGCTGCAGATTTATAGCATGATCTTTCTCCCTGTGAGGTGGCAGCCTTTTTGATTCCATGAAAACCTCCTCAAACATCTTCAAAATATGCTCCATATATACAGGTATAACTTATCTGTTTTTTCCCTGTTCTACTGTTTTAATATCCACCCAATACCTCTGATCCTGCTCCTCCTTTTCTTCCTGAATCATTTTCAGACTAATGGCAGCATTGATTAACTCAGGTTCAGCCTTCAAAACCACCTTATTATTCTGTATCTTAACTGTGAAGGTAAGTTTTTCAAAATTTGCTTTTACTTTCCCCAAACTAGCCAACCACTCCATCCCCAAAACAACATCAGCACCTCCTAGTTCAAACAGATAATAATTTTGAACCACCAACAACCCTTGTAACTTCATCTCCAGATTTTCACACTTGCCACTGCACTTCACTTTATGCCCATCACCAACTACCACTGAATAAGGTTGAGTAGGAAGCACCTCCAATCCCATTTCCTTCACTACTTTTAAAGAGATAAAATTGTGGGTGGCTCCACAATCAATAAGAACCACTACCTTTCTATTGTTTATCTCCCCCCACAGTTTCAATGATTTTTTTGTAGTAAACCCTTCTATACTATGTAATGATAATTGATGTAATTCCTCCATATTCCCCTCTTCCTTTTTTTCCATCTGCACTTCCTCATACTCTTCATCTTCTTCCTCCAACCACATCACCCTCAATTGCTTATTTTTGCATACATGAGTAGGATGGTATTTCTCATTACATGTGAAGCACTCTCCTTTCTTCATTTTCTCACTCACCTCCATTGGAGATAGCCTATGGAAAATTTTCTTTTTGTTACCTACATCACCCCCTTGTTTCACACCCCCTGCATTCTCAGCTACTTTATTACCCCCTGATTGCCACTCCCTACTACTCTTCGAATTCAAAAAACTGGGCCTTTGAAAAGTATGACTCACTTTCCCTATTCCACTCTTAGGTAAATTGCTCAAAATTCTATTTTTTTCTTCAATTTGTCTTGCTTTCATCATTGTATCAATTAAAGATTTGGGTTCATGTACCCTTACCTCAGTTGCTATCTCTTCCCTTAATCCTTTCAAAAAAATTTCTTTCAAGAAGCTCTCGTCCAGACCCCTTGCAGCTCCCACATATTTTTCAAATTGTCCAATGTAGTTCTGCACCTCCTCTTCTTGTTTAAGCGCCAGTAATGACTGAATTGGGTTAGCTACATTAATTCCTTGAAACCTTTGTATCAAAGCTAACTTGAACCCTTCCCATGACTGTGAACCGCTCCAAGATTCCCACCATTGGAACCAAGAAAGAGCTTCACCCTCCATTGCTACCAGAATTGCATCCAATCTCTCTTCCTCCTGCACCCCTTGAAGACGGAAATACTTCTCAATTTGAGAAACCCACCCCACGGGATCCTCTCCAACAAAAACCGGCAATTCCATACTCCTCCAAGGTCGCGCCATTCCTTCTCCTTTCTCACTATTCTTCGATTTCCTTTCGTTTCCGCGACTCGTTTCCTCTCTGTCAGCCCTTTCCAACAACGCCGCTACCTTCTGCATCAATTCTTCCAACGAACCCAGTCGGGTTTCTATCGCGACCCGGTTCGCATATTGGGTCTCTCGCGACTCCTCCAAAGCACGTTCCAGCACCTCGATTCTTGCCTCCATCTTCTTTGATCCCATCTACCGCACAAAGCCCCGAGAACGGAGCTCTGATACCAGTGATAGAAACTGGTTCAGAGGATAGCTAATCGAATTGGACCTTTTATTCAACAATGAGAAATTGAACAGTACACTTAGTGAATTCGAGGATCACTACCTCCACTTTCCAAAAGGTCCCTCACTAATTCCCACTCCTAGTCTTTTATACATTTCTGCCTTGCTAGTTGTGACTAACTACAGTTAGTTACACTAACTGTTTACACCACTCTATTACTTATCTAAACCCCCTATGATAAGTCTCAGCCCACTTTGCATCCCTATCATAGAGATAGACTCTTGATCAGAACCAGTCACTACAATGTCATCCACATAAACAAGAAGTACTACGATGCCTTTAGGAGTCCTTTGGAAGAAAAGTGATGGATCATACTGACTTTGATGGAATGAAAAACCAAGTAGTGTGGAGCGAAACTTTTCAAACCATACTCTTGGGACCTGCTTCAATCCATATAAAGAGCGATTCAGTTTGCAAACAGTATTAGTAGAAGAAGTGGACATACCATTAGGAAGTTTGATGTAAACTTCCTCCTTGAGGTCACCATGGAGGAATGCATTTTTGACATCCATTTGATGTAGTGGCCAAGAGTTGGATGCAGCAAGAGCAAGGATAGTGCGCACAGTGGTCATCTTGGCAACTGGAGCAAAAGTCCCGTCATAGTCTAACCCATATTGTTGCTTATTTCCCAGCACAACTAGTCGCGCCTTGTAACGATCTATGGATCCATCCAAACGAAGCTTTATAGAGAACACAAACTTGGTGCCTAAAGGTTTAACGGATGTGGGACATGGCACTATATCCCATGTATGATTTTCTTCCAAGGCGAGAAGTTCACTTTCAATAGCTTTCTTCCAACTTTCATTCTCCATGGCTCGTTTATAAGAAGAAGGAATAGGAATAGATGATAATGTTGCTGTCATGGAACTGATATACCTTTCTGGGGGCTTACGAGCGCGTGAACTACGTTGTAAAGGTGTTGGTTCTGGGTCTGGTTCTTGTTCTGGATCAGCAGCCAAGGAATTATCTTGAAAGGGCCCATGAGATTCTGCTGGTTGATTTTGGGTGGTAGTACTACGTCGTGTATAGGTCAAAAGAGGTCTAGATGATGGTTGCCCTGTAGAAGAGTTAGAGAACAATGACAGAATAGAAATTGGAGAAGAGAGAGAGTCATGATGTGTTGCAAAAAAATATACATTTTCTCGAAAAATTACATTTTGAGAGACCCGAATCCGACGAAGGTTAGGATCATAACATAGAAAGCCCTTTTGATGAGGAGAATAGCCAAGAAAAGCACATTCAACAGATTGTGCAGTGAGCTTGGTTCGTTCTTGTGGAGGAAGATGGACATAACATGCACAACTAAAGGTACGAAGAGTGGAGTAATCAGGTGGGTGACCAAATAGGCGAGTGAAAGGGCATTCATTACTTATTGATGGGGATGGGAATCTGTTTATGAGATGAACTGCAGTGGAAAGGGCTTCACACCAAAATCGTGATGGCACATGAGACTCCAGCAAGAGGGTACGAACAACATCTAGCAAATGGCGATTTTTCCGTTCAGCTACCCTGTTGGGTTGACGGGCATGACCTTTGAGATATAATGCCATTGGATTGCAAGAACTCCTGAAATGAGTGAGAGGTGTATTCCCACCCATTATCAGAGCGAAGAATCTGGATTTTGGATGAGAATTGGGCCTGAACATAAGCATAAAAAAATTTGAAAGTAGAAAAAACTTCATCTTTTGACTGCAGAAAATAGACCCAAATGAAACGACTATAATCGTCAATAAAAGTGACAAAATATTTGTAATGAGCATGAGATATAACTGGTGCCACCCCCCAAACATCACTATGGATGATATGAAAAGGTTGGGTTACATTCGACTGATGTGCTGGAAAAGGTAAGATTTTACTTTTGCCAAGCTTACAAGGAATACAATCAAAATGAATAACATTAAGAGGTGGGGTGTGTTTATTTCCTAGAAAACCAGATTTGAGCATGTCATGGAGTACATTTGAGTTGGGATGCCCAAGACGCCTATGCCACACTTGGTAATCAACAAAAGTAGAAATACAAGAGACTAAAGGCAAAGAAAGACTTGGAGACAACGAGAAATGGATAGGAAAAAGACGTCCAACTTTAGGCCCCTTCGCGATGATCTTCCCCGAGTGTTGATCCTGCACAAGACAACCAGACTGTGAGAAATGAATTCGACAATTATTGTCGACTAATTGACCAACAAAGACAAGATTACTAGTGAGACCAGGAGCAACAAAATCATCGGTTAGAGATGAAGAAATATCACCAGTTGCTGTGATAGGCAATTGATTTCCATCAGCAGTTTGTATCTTGAGATTCCCCAAATACTTTTTGATATTAGTAAGGAATCTAGCATTGTTGGTCATGTGATGGGAAGCCCCAGAATCAAAGTACCAAGGGGAAGAGGATTTACCTGAGAACCCCAAAGCAAAGAATGCTGAAATGCTCATTTGTTGAACCATTTCAGGGGTCAAAGTTAGAACAACAGTAGTAGCAGTTTGCGGGACAGGTGCTGGATTGGCAGAACCGCTGGGAATAGCGGAGTCAATTGAGGTTGTATAAGCTGTGGCAGTTCGCCTTGGTGGCCTTATTTTACATTCCTTAATAATATGTCCATTCTTTTTGCAGTAGTTGCAAAATTTTGTTGGACAGTTTGAAGCATAGTGTCCAAATCGCTTGCAACAAAAACATTGAACACCACTCATGTCATGGGTTCGTGACTTCCCTTGTGCCATATATACGACTGGAACAACAGATGATTTCTGTTCTTCAATGATGGATTGAGTAAGAAGACGTTGTTCTTCACGCAACAAGTTGTTGAGGCACGCATCCAACGATGGAACAGGATCTCTATGCATGAGATTGGATCAGATACCTTCAAAGTCAGTTCTCAATTTCATAAGAAATTGGTCCCGTTTAGTAGTTTCATGAACTGTTTGTACTGAACTTAGACCTTCAGAAGGCAAGTTTGCATAAACTATATCAGTGTATTCAACCCATAGATTCATGAATTGAGAATAAAAATCAGAGATGGAGAGACTATCCTGTTTAAAGGTAGCTATGTCATGTTCAAGCTGGAAGCGGCGAGCTGCGTTATTCTGACTATAAATTTTCTTCAAGTAAGACCACATTGTTGTTGCAGTCTTGTAAGGTTGAAGATTCAGAACAGTGCTCGAATCAACAGAACCAAGGATCCAGGCCGTGACTTGAGCATCTTTGACTTCCCATTTGGCATGATCCACCATATGTTGGTCTTTGTTAGGGGCAGGAGTGCTGCCATCAACGTGACCCCACAACTCTTTTCCTTTGACAAATATTTTGAATTGGAATGCCCAAGCTGAGTAGTTTTTGCCATTAAGGCGGACCAACAAGACATCGTATTTTTCGGAAGCCATGGATCTAGGAAAAATAGGAATAAAAACTGAGGGGATAATCTGGACTGAGAAACAAATGACCAAGAAGAACGTGAAGAAGAGTGAAATAAGATCAGGAAACTAGGACAAGGCTGAAAAGCAATAGGAAAAAAATGCAAACTAGGTTCTGGGATCGTAACCTAGGCCGATACCATGTCAAACTCAGAGAAGATTGGGTCAAAAACCTGTGCTCTCCTGCTGGAGAATTCTCATATAAATACAAATTGATTACAATCTGTCAAGCTAATTTTCAGCCCACTAAATAAGCTAATGCAATTACAATCTGTCAAGCTGATTTTCAGCCTACTAAATAAGCTAATACAGCTGATTATCCTAATTAAGAGAATAACAGTTACAAATATCTTTTGGCATTAATTCAGTCGACACACCTAAGGTCCCTGAAATCCAATTTTACCTTGGGGTGTAAAGGGCAGACCTCAGGAGGCATTCATGAATAATAAAAATATTTAATAATAGAGGCCAAATATTGCATGCATAAATACATAAGGGGTCCAGAAAGGAAAAAATGGTGACCTACTTTTGACATGTGTATGGAGCTCTAATGGTACACTGTAATAGATGTAAAATAATCAGCCATTCCTCTGAAATTAACAAATCAGTCCGATAATATAGAACATATCATAAGCAAAAAGTAGCAAATGAGTAAGCTTTTTTCATCCATTCCCATAATGAAGTTTCTAGTCTTTACAATATTCTAGATACAAAAAAGAAGGAACATGCATATTCACAAGTTGAAACTGGAAATGATTCTATTGCATTAGCATGGAAACAAGTTTTGAATTTTTTTCTGAATATTAAGGGGCAAAAAAGGAGAGAACACCTATTGCATATTCCTATCATTTCATTCTCTCCTGTCTGTAAATTAGGCATAATTTTCTGACCAATTGCATCACTGCTCCATTAAAACTCTGCGAGTTTAAAAATGCTCACCATAATCAAAGCGTGCACATCTAGGAAGTGATTTAAATACTTTAAATCCATATTTCTTTAATTAAAAAACAACACATTGCATTAAACCAAACAAGTATCAATAATTGAATCTTGGCTCCTAATCTTGAATGCTACTGAGCTCTGACGCATGAGCACTCCTAAAATTCTCAAATAAATGAATAGTTAGAGTAAATCTACTCCAAGCATCACAACAATAATACAAATTACAAAATTTAAAAACAAGAAAATGTTTCAGTAATGTTATAAGCCAATCCGCGGGGGGGTGGATACTATTCCTTTTTGGGGCTACTAATTACTAATTCACCCCAAATTACGCGTCATATGTAGGCTTTCTATTGAAAGACGATCCTATTCAAGACATGGTCAGACACTTAATGTGGGCACCTCTCCCAGCGGCTATTGGACCATTTTTTTTCACCACATAAATACAATCACATTATTATAAAATATAAACTATGGTTCATATGAATATATGATATATGAGTGATGAATAGAGTAATGTTGCGGACTCGGCAAGTGTACCGGTCGTACAAGTAATAAAGTGGTAAGAGAGTTATCGTTCCCACGAGGATTGTTTGGCCAATTAAACTATAACTCATATCATTAGGGTTGGATGACAAAAGATAAAAGAGAAATGATTGTGGTGTGAAGTAAATTAACAGCTAAATATAACATAAACATAATATACAAGATAGATA
>PYAF01001138.1:886641-899826 GCA_007407185.1 Glycine tomentella | reverse complement strand
ACATAGGCTTGATGTCGCCAGACCTTCTTCTCTGCATAATTCCTTAGCTATTCACCTGCTAATCATCAATCTAGACCAAAATACCTCATTAAAGCACATAAGTTACATTCATACCAAAAGGAAGCTATATATCATATAAAATGATGCGTTTAACGATCTAATTAAGCTTGGAAAGTATCATGTGCTAGGCACATATCAAGTAACGGAAGAAAACTAACTTACTTGGGGTTGGGGTTGCGGTTGGGGGTGGAGGTTGGGATTCAAGAGCTGGGGCCCGCTTCAAACGGCGAAACGGAAGAAGAGCGATGCTCGTAAAAAGAATGGTTCTTTTGTTACAGACTGGGTCTTTGTCTTGCTGGCCCAAGCAAGAAGAAGTTGTGGGAGCTCGCAACTTTCTGAGCCCAGAAGAAGATGATGATGGGAATTGGTAGAGGGGAGAGTGGAGCAAGCAGAAGGTACTACTCGCCATCTTCTTGCTTACTCACTCGCAATGCGGTACATACAATGTGACTACACTGCTATGTGATGGGATGCTGATGCCCAATCTATCTGCCGCTTTTCTTTTGCTAACGATAATATATGGTTGGGAAAGAAGAACGATAGGAAATCAACACAACAGAAAATAGAAATTGTTTTTTTTTATTTATTTTTTAATCTCATTTCTTATTCGGATGGATGGGAAAAAAATAATTAATTTTTTGCTTTTTTTTTGGTTGGAAAGAAAAAGTGAATAGGAGAACATGCAATTATATTTATTTTTGTTTTTTTTATTCGTGAAAAACATGCAATTATATTGAATGATTCATTTATTTATAATACTATTTGACTGTGTTTATTGTTTTAATATATGGCTAAAATATGTTTTTTTATTTTTTGTTCAGGTAAGTTTATTTTATTTTTTAATTTTAGTCTTTTAAGTTATTATTTTTTTAATTTTGGTCCTTCTAAGATTCTAATCTTTTTATTTATAGTTTTCATAAGTTTCTGTTTATAAGGACCAAAATTAGGAAAACACAATCTGAGATAATGAGCAAAATATTTTACATGAATCAAAATTGAAAAGTCACAAACTTATAATAACTAAAATTAAAAAAATAAACTTACATCAACCAAAAATAAAAAATACTAACTTACCAAAATCAAAAACATATTTAAGTGCTAATATTTTATCATTAAAATTTACTTAAGAAGAGACAATTTTCTTTTTAATGCTCGCAAATTGTTTTCTCTATATTTTGTTCTCCTTAATTAATTAAACAATTAAAAAATACTTCTTAGTTCTTTTTATTCATTTTTTTTTACTTTTTTTCTTGCCTAAAATAAAAAAGCATATAAGTGATATGGTTATGATGTGTGAATTATTTAGGGTTTAGGATTTAGGAATATTGTTAAATTAGTTAATAACTCCTCCACAAGCTAAAATTGATTCCTTGTATTAATTATTATTTGTAGTTTTTGTATCACCAATATTATCCACTATAGTCAATTATATGAGTTAAATAAAACTATTATGGATGACAAAGTTGTTTCTTCAAGCAAATTATCAAACAATTTTGAATAATAATCGTAAGAATTTTATTCCATTAACCAAAATATAATCTTTGAATATAAGTCTTAGGTTTTGTTTGAGAGTTAGGAGGGGAAAAGAAGGAAAAAGATTCAAGAGAAAGGAAATGGAGGAAAATGAGAGAAGTTTCTTCCTCTTTGTTTGGGAGTTAAAAATATATTAAGAGAGGGAAATAGAGAGTTAATAAGATGTTAAATATGAAAATTATATAATTTAAATGTAAAAATATATTAAAAATATATTTTTGAATTTATAGTTAGGGTAGGATAGTAATATTAATTACTTTTCCTTCTAAAAACCCCCAAATTGAGGGAACAACAATTTTTAGGCTTTGGAGGATTTTAGAGGAGTTTTAAAAATCCTCAAATCTTTTTCCTCAAAAATTAAAACTCTCAAACAATGAGATATCATCACCTAAACTTTTTCCTTCCCTCTCTTCCCCTCTAAAATCCCTCTCCCAAACAAAGCCTTAGGGAGGGATCAAGGGATTCACGAATTAAATGATTTGGTCATTGAATCTTAGCCAAGAAATGGCCTAGAACTAGGAGATGTCTTAATAATGACAAATGAGCGGATACTGCAGATAATACAGTGTTAAGCCCCATGCTTAACATGGTTATCATTCACATCACACTTCATAATATTATTATTATTATTATTATTATTATTATTATTATTATTATTATTATTATTATTATTATTTGTCTATATTTTATGAAATAGTAGGGAATTCAATACTTATCTAGCTGCCTTGTATTAAAAAAATGCTTCAGTTTTCACAATTTCTTTATCACTTTATTGGACAGCAGGTTTAATCATATTAACAAATAAATTCAAGATATTCAGGTAATATTACATATTTATTTTTATGGGTATAATGGATAGTAACGATAATTTCACAATTTTATCGTATGGGCACAACTTTCCTACCAAAATTGAGTTCATAACCCGCAAATGGCATAATTATTCAAGAAAACCAGCACAAAGAAACCAAATGGGAAGATGAAACAAGGTTAAAAGCTCATGTCTAGGAGGGGTTTGGAGGCATTTCTGATACAAGGTTAATTTTTCATTTCTAAATTTATATATTCATAAAACTTTACTTAAAAAAAATAGTAATGGGTTGAAAACTTATGATGACTTATCAGTTCCTCATTGCAAAATAAAATTAAAATCAAACCCCTCATACAAAACATATTCCAATGTTCAGAAAATGTGCCCCTCAAATAAGAATTCGATTAAGGAGCTTCAATGCATCCAAGTTTTACTATTAGAATTGTACAGTGTTTCTACAGAGTGTATTCGTATCATGTTAAACAGTAAAAAAGATGATATGTAAGGATATTCAGAAAGACAAACAATAATACATTGGTCAAGCGTGCCCTTTCTTCTTCTGATGGTTTGTAATTCTGTGCGATCATATCTGAAAATTTCCAAGCAAGGGGTATTCGTATGTGTTCTGCATTTGCATGCAGGCATACTGTATACATTTGCATGTGTGTATGTGTGCAAGAGAGATGTTATCACATGGAAGGATACAAGTGATTCTTAGGTTAAGCTACCCTACAAAACAATCCCCTTTTAATGATATTCACACTAAAACATGAAAAAATAGATATTAAATGTAATAGACTACATAAAAAACTATAGACGGTAATTAATGGAAGAAAATTCTGGCATTTATAGCTTGTGCCTTCAAACAAAACAAATTCATAACTGTAGTATCTACAGTTAAATAGTGCATAATGAGAAATGCATGCAAGCCCATAAATGGACTTTGTTTATGCAGAAAAGTTTGTGCCAGTGTACTTGCACTCCCATTAAACTGTGGAATATACAGCTAGGAAATTAAGTTCCAAACAAACACATTTTTTCAGTTTCATAATTCAATGCTAGATGACATCTCTAGAACAGAACAGAACTACTTGTATAGAAGCAATCACTTATATAACAAGCCCATGAAAGATTCAAAAGATGAGTATTCATCTGACATGCTTCCTAACTGTAATTACATAATAAAAGCACATTTCTCATTATGTCAATGTCAATTAACATAAAAAAGGTATCTCGTAGGATTTTCATATCAATTACAGTGAAGAATTCATAAAATTTATATAACTGATTATTTTTTAATTTGTTTTTTTCTTCTTCTTTTTTAGTTAAATATGTTTTAGGTTTATATTACCTTCATGCTTATGAGTGCATGGAATGGTTTATCACATACTTAAAATGGTAAAAGCATAAAAGGTATTTAGTTTGCCAGATGGTCTAAAGCCTGAATAACAGAACTATAACTCACCATATGCTGCAAACATGATCTTTTAAGTTTAAACATATTAAACTAAATAGTTTCACTTAAAAAAGATGGAATAAACGTAAACCAAGACAAAAGAGTTTAGAGGTGGCAGACACTGTCAACAAATACAGACAAAAGGCAGAGGGAAGTATGTTTATTTGCTTAATAGAAGAGGAACACTAGCTTGCTATATATACTCCAAACAGTGTTCAATGTTTAAAACTTGGCCTTCTCACCTTTTTAGGGTTATTTATGAAAACTATTAGAAATCATATTGCAGAAAAAATTAAGCTTCCTAGAAGTGGTTTTAACTTTAATATGTATTCAAACTCCCCTTTAAGAAAGAGCCTTTTTGAGTTTGAACTTTGAAGCAAAGAAAATGACTTTGTCTGGTGCTGAAATTTGATATATTTATTATCAAGAATGAGGATAGTAAAGATCAAACTCCTAACCACTTGGTTATGAAGGTTTTGCTTTAAATAATTGGTTCCAATCTCTAACAAAAACAATTATTAAGTCATTGCTCAACAGCATGTTTTTAGATCAAGAGTTACTTTGACAGAAATATTTCCGTAATATAAAAGTAAAAAAAAAAAAAAAAAAAGTTTAACAGAATAAATACAGATGCAGTGTATAAAGTAAAAAAGAAATATAGGCATTATGTTTTCTAGTTATACCCCCCACCCCTCTCCTGGCCAGTTTCCTTGTTGCATTAATATTAAAAAACAACACTTCAATTATTTCTGTGTCACTTAAAAAGCCGAAGTTCCTGTTATAGACTAAATGTGCAATCAAAGAAATAACAAAGCATATAGATGTGCACAATGTATGAATAAAGGTTCCGGTTTACCAGCTGGAATAACTGCAATAGATGGACAATGTAAGCTACCTTGTCCCATTTTCCTCCATTTCACGAGCTAGGAAACCCAGCTTAGAGAAGTTAACTTTCGGAATATCACTGTAGATATAGAAGTACTTGTCAGAAGTCAGAAAAACTAAAATGATTAACAGCTTGTTAATAGAAAACCATGAAATGAGAAATATCATTACACGTGATGAGAAAGCTCTGAAAGCATCATGTTAGTGTCTACATCTGCAAAATGTGTTTCGATCGGATGCACAGTGCAATCTGGTTTCCCAGTATTTTCCAGAGAATATATCCGACTAAGTTGATCATTCACTACCCCTGCAAGTAAAGGCAAGAAAACGCAGTTAAGCATGCCAACAATTTTTAGCAACAACAATGCAGAAGATCATTAAGAAGAAAATTTCTGTATTAGATGTTCATGCAACTATGCAAGTTCTCCAAATGAAAAAAAGTATATTGAAAAAATTCGGACGAAGTGTTCAAACACAATCTGAATTGTAAGATACTCAGACAAGTTTAAGTCTCTATACAAAAATCTAGTAATGCCATCCTCACAAAGCAAATTAAGGTAAAAGACAGAATTTTGAAGAGAATGAAACCTCTGGGAGATCCTTTTTCCAGTCAATTTAGCACAGATCAGAATTAAATCATTTAGTAAGGATTTATTTACCTCATCAAAAAAAGAATACATGTATCCTTCCAGAAGTCCCTTGAGAATTTCCAGTCATTTTTCATTAAAAAAAAAATAAAAAGCAGAAAAGCATCCACCCTAGAGAAGCAAAACTAGAAGGCTTTGGTTGGAAGAGATTATTTTGAAAAGAGGTGCTAACTTTTCTGATGGGCCTATAACTTATGTGTATTGGAGATGAGGTAAAGAGAGGGAGAAGAAAGTGGAACGTGAGGAGAAGAGGAAGGGGAAGGGGACTAGTAAGGAGGGAGAGAGGCAAATAATGGGGAAGGGAATAACATAATTGTCAAGTAGCAGTGTGGGAGAGGATGAACGAGCTGCAGGAATCATGCTTGCATTGGGAATGAGTATTTGGATAGTAGCAACGGAATGGAGGGGGCAGCAGAGAATTAACAATTGGTTTGGGACTGAGTAGGGAAGTCTGGTTCTCTCTCAGTAGGAGTATCTTTGCATTTTACCTATCTTCTATTGTTCTTGTAAGGGAGCTTTGCTTCAATCCAATTGTTGTTTTTCCCCTAATTCTTATATCTGTTACCTGATACACACTGTAAGAGGATTCCTCCGCTAAGTGTTCACTTTTAATATCAACATCAGTTTTCTTTTGTTCTATCTCTATCTCTGGTTCCTATCATTTTCCATTTCAGATTTAAATTCCACAAATAAGTAGAGACAAACAAATGTTGTCTGGTAGCAGATCGAGCTTAATTATTACCACATAGAATCTGTCAGATAATAATGACTTTTAGCATTAATCCCTATGGAAAAGGTAAAGCTTATTTAGCCCATCTAGGTCTGCTGCTGCTTATTTCTAAGGGAGGTTTATCCAGTACCCTTTCTTTTTGCAAGATTGCCAGTAACCCTTAGCAATTAGTAGCCATATTTAGCTACATTTCTCACTTACTTGAAATATTAAATACAGCAAATTATTTTTGTATAGATATTCAAGTAAATGGGACATGTGACTAAATATTAGCCACTGATAGCCATGTGTGCCAGTACCCTCGTAAAATAAAGGGTATGAAAGATCATTTGTAAATTATAATGTACTAATAATTAGAACATGCCAGTTCAGTACAGCTGTACTTTTATGGAAATTACTGAGACCATTTCAATGCCATTATGTTCCAGACTTTGTGCCACCTATTTTAAACCCATAAATTCTAATAATGGTTCTACTTTAAAAACATTGACACAAAAATTCTACAAATCAATCTACACGACAAGGTTTAACTCATAACTGAAAACAGTTTTTCAGGTGTGGTGAAAACGCTTGTCATATATTTGTATTAATATGTTAAAAGATGGGTTTGGTCCAAAAAAAGAAGAAAAAGAAAATCATTAAAACTAACAATCTATGTTAGTAGTTAGTTTTTAAAAAACTCATTTTCCGTTTTTTATATTACATTAAAAAAAAATCAGATTGACATGCATGCTACAGTGCATGTCACAATACTAGCATAAAATTATACTTTTGAGTTTTGGTAGTTATGATTATTCATCATCTTCATGTACTGGTGAAAATAAATAGGTATTAAAAATCATTTTCAATTCCTTGTTAGCTTTGTACTAAATTGGAGACTTTCCTGTACTAAATTGTACACTTTTGAAAAAAGTTGACAATGTGAATTTAACTTTGAGTCTCTTTTGGATTAACCATTTAGCCTTTCATTCTTTTCTTTTAAAAAATACTACTCAAGAAAGTAAAGCATCTCCCCCCTCCCCCCCATGTTGCTCAAGTCACTAGAGAAAAGCAGTAAGGTATACTCACCTTCTTAAGTCAACTTTCTAAGTCTTAAAATTTGGGCTTAAGGCCTAATTAATCCTACAAAAATCAGCTTATGAGATGAGGACTGCTGAAGCTTTATAAGAACTACATTGACAATATTTATAGTTGATCTGGGGTCCAAGCAAACTCCCTCATGCCTAAGACTAGACATCAAAAGCGTGGACGAATGTGGCTGGCCCATTAACAACACCCCTCATGTCTAAGAATTCATATCTAGCGTGCAAACAATATGAATGGCTCAATAACTAATTTAGAAAAGACTTTGATAACATCTTAGAATTTGAACTTAGAGTTTAACTCAATTTTACAAAAACTGTCTTATAAGATGTTAACTAGGGGCAGATGTACATTGGAGACTATGGGGCAATTGCCTCCACAAAGTATTTTTTTACTTGATTATATTAAATAATTATTTTTTTCCCCCTAAAAAAATGGGAGTTGTCCCCATAAAATGATTTTTTAAAAGAAAGAGAATGTAAAAAAAATTGATACTAATTTTACCTACTTTATTTTGTTAAATTTGTAAAAATTTAAGTATTTTAGTTTTTTTTATCATAAAGTTGTGTATTTTATAAAAACTTATAATATTTTTCATGTGTAAGGATATCATAGACATTTTTATGCTCCAACTAAAAGAATTTTCTGGATCTACTACTGCTTATAAGTGTCTATATTTCTAGTCAAGTGGGATCACAACACTAAGTTTTTTTTTATATAGGTAAAAAATCTAAAAAAAAAGGTGAGAGACATTACTTTAATATTTTATATTATATTTTAAGTTTATTTTTTCTAAAAAATAAAATTAAATATTTTAAATAATATTAGCATGTGTTCATTCATATGGAGGTATTAGCTAAAGTGTTAGACTTGTATGGAGCAGTTGAATAATTGGACACTTAATGAGAAGTGTCTGACATGTGTCAAATAACTACCATAGAAGTGCCAATGTTGAAAACCTATCCAACACTGCGATGGTTCATATAGGACTGGTGTTCATGCTTTGTAGTTCAACTCAACACCTAGAGTGGAGGTTCATTACTATCTTGGATCTTGGCACGATAATCCATAATAAAGCAATACTACCATGTTCTCATTATTCCCTCAACCTAACTCTAGAAGGAGAAAGGGTCGAAAACTAGGAGAAAAGAGGAAAAAAGGTCGTTGGAATAAGTGTGACAAGCAGAAAGGTCCATCGGGGACCCCAATGGGGGATAATTTTTGTTATCCTCAACCTGATTCTAGATACCATGTAAAATAAGAAAAAATATAAATGGATAATAGACTGAAACCGTATGTCATAGAGATCCTATAGTGCTTGTTTATATCGATAGGTAATTGATCCTACAGTGCTTGTTTATATTGATAGTTAATATTAATTACACATAATTAGAAGATGTTTAGTTTCCTCTAAATCATATCTTGTAAATCAGATATCATATCCTATCCCATCATTATACATTAAATTCCTGATTCTTAACACCCATCATTTTAACTATCAAGGACTTCCAAATTCCAATTCCCCAACTTTAAATTAGAATATTTGAAACAAAAAGTAGTTTTAGAGCACCCAAGGAATTCTCTGCATTATGAAATGCCAATAATAACCTGTCACTAATTAAGAAAATTATAGAAGAGAAAAACTATCAAAGGTAAAATATAACCTTCAAAAGAAAATTTGAAATCATTCATAGTTGTATATCATTTGTAGGTTACTGACTTACGCCCATAAATAATAAAACCACATAATATGAAGCTGAATTGGATATACATAAACAAGTTCACACGTACACTGAAAACCGATTATCACATGATCCTGAACCTAATTAAACCTGTGGCCAAGTCATATAAAATAGCTACTGATCGAAATTACCAGGGCAAGTCATCAGAAATTTCAACCAGATATGTTTCATCTGTAGATATCATAATGATCCATTCTTTTCGCAGCATATTCTCAAGATAGATAATATTCCTCTCCATCTGTGGCATTTAAGAGTTGCACAATAGAAAATAATATGAGAATTTAGAAGATTTGAAGTTTCTACTAACTTCAGCAAAAATAAATAATTTCCAATACAAACCAAAAATTCCAATTTACATATCTTCTTTTGTCTTCTTAAATAAGAAAGTAACAGCCACAGATTGAAAATCACATAGCAACAAGAAGCAAAAACTTCAATGCATATTTATTGCAGAATTAATCAAATCATAAGTGAAGCACCGTAAGTTTAGTTATAAAACTGATTCGCTAAAGCTCTATTAAACATACAAATAAATAACAATTATTACCCAAAAAAAATAAAAATCTTAGCACGTTGATAATAAGAGGAAGGATCACATGCAATCTTAAGATCTGTACAACACTCTTTTTCCACCTTCCTCTCCAATTGTGTGAATCAAGTTAGGTTGTTCAGTACATAAGTATGTAGATGCAATCATGTTGCATTCAATCAGTAATAAAAAAAAAAAAAAGAGACAAAAAGGATGGTAAGATATTATCTGTACAGGCACATAAAATAATAGTTAAAAAAATCTTTCAATTTTCTTTACTTAACAATTGTTCAATGATACAATCCCCCACTCTGTAAGTGCCTGGGCGTAAAAATTTGATATTCGTCTATATTTTCTAAAAATGTAATACAAAATTTCAGCAGACTAAAAACTTCACTACATTCTTCAAATAGAGTTCACAGCAAATCTTAATCAATCAACCGATGACCATTCAACAAATTATGCATTCAGTTAATCCAGCCACCCAGATCCATATAGAATACACTTGATAAAATATGCTTATGGAAACAATTGATAAGGAAGAAAATGCTAATGTACTCTCTTTGATAAAACAAGATCCTGGTACAGTCATCTTGCATAATCAGGCAACTTATTCATCACAGGGCTGTTTTAGACAGGTGCAACCTATATATCTTACAAAAAAATAATTTCATGCTCACCTAATCAAGCCAAGATAATAAGTAACCATCCAAAATGGAATGATATTTTGGAGGTACTAAAGAGACAAAGTAGGTAAAAGGATAATGAATAAGGGCAAGAGCACATCGATAAGATATGCTACATATACGCACATAACTCATTGATTCAGAACATAGTTTGGTGGAAATATATCAGTCATTCTACAAAGTCAGACAGATCGTCATTCATCCATTATAACCTATAAGTTTCTCTAATGTCACATGTATATATAAACTACAGATTCATGATGGAGAAGTTTCTTTGCGCATCCTTATCTTTCCTCTCAGATGCTTCAATAAGGTCAGCACATGCACGTCTTACACCTTCTGCACCAATACTGCAATGAGCAAGGAAAAGCATAGAAAATTATTACTCAAAACATCCAAAGTTCAAACTCTAAACAGCAACAATAATCTTGTCCCACCAGGTGAAATGAGCTACGTGGATTACACAAAGCCATCAGGATCTGTCAAAAGTTAGAACTAAAAATAAATAATTAAAAATTCAGGTTTATACACTTAGCTCATTATATATCATTGATGTGATGTAAAAAAACACATCAACAATAAAATTTTGTAATTCTTTTTGAAAGGAAAAAATCCAGCAATCTCCAGAGATGATCAACAAAAGTCAAGAATCTACATCGAAGTCTGGTTCTATACATTTGATTTGGCACTTAGGAAACACATTAACTATACAGATGGGACAGAAAACACCCTACGCAGGCACGCAAAATGACACATTTAAGATCTCTTTTGAGCTGTTAAACAGGGAATGCATTGTTGGCACAAGAAAGTTGAGCTTTGAAGATGTAAAACATCAAAGGAAAATCAAACATTTTGGGCTTGTTTGATTTCTAAAACAATATTTTTTGGAAAGTCAACGTTTTTCACATTTTTGCTTTAAAAACTGTTTTGTGAAACAACTTCACACGGCAATCAATTTCTCACCAAAATCAATTGCATTTTGAAAATGATTTCCAAAACAAGTGCTTTAAAAACCAAAAGACAGAAACAGCCGAGAGATGTTTTCTTATCTCCTGTTTTCTTCAAGTGCTCGAGCGGTTAATTTTTAGAAAACAAAAATATATTCAGGAGACAAACATTCAAATGTGGGTTCAGGAGACAAGAAATTTTAGAAAACATAACAAGTTACAAGGCCTGAAACCCTGAACCCTAAATTCTAAACATAAAACCAAAAAGTTACAAAGGCCTTAATTTGAGATACATTATATTAGAAGGAAAGGTTATTTACATATACAATAAGATTTCAATTTCCACTTTGAACAGCAAACAACCGAAACAAAACACAACCAGCAGCATCAACAAATCCTCAGCAAAACATTTGACATGGATATTCAGTAAATCCACTGAATTGTTGTCATTACCTGGAGGTTCTCGCATAGAAATCCAGGGCGAGATCTTTAACTCGTTCATAATCAATCCTCTCCTGGTCACTGCACACGAGGAGAAGAAGGAGTCACAATCCTCTCCTTGGATGTACTAAAATTTATAATTTTGAATAAATTTTCATCATAAAAAATATATTAAAAAATACACAAAATTACATATTATACCATCAATTTTTTGTTATTTTATAAATTTTACCGTTCAAATTTATTTTTCATAAATATTACTAATTTTATCCGTTGAATTTTCAATTTTTGTATAACGTGAATTTTTACCAATATATCAGTAAAATACACAAATTTAAAACTCTAGTGACAAAATTTCTGAAAAACAAATTCGAATAGTAAAATGCATAAAAATTAAAAACTTGAATAATAAAATTAAAAAAAAATAAACTTAAATGAAAAATTTGTCAAATAATAATAATTAGATGGTAAAATGTGCAATTGAGTGGATGTTATGTGGTTAGAGTTACTTACAGTTGGTTAGAGAGAGAAGAGAAGAAAGTCTTGCCGGAATGGCAGTAAGTGATGACAAGTCTGAGGACGGTATCTCGGCGAAAAGGCTGCCTCAGCACTTAAAGCTGGAAGGAATTCCTGGTTGACGACTCCCTGCGAGAATGAACAATCGATTAGGTTAGGTAGCTGAGGAGTGAGATATAAGGATGATTAAAGGAGAAGGAAAGGAAACAAAGGTGGTGAGTTCGATCTCCTCTACTAATAAAAATAACAACTACAAAACAGTATCGTGAGGAGTGAGTGAGTTGGTACCTCATCGTGCATGGAGCGGATGAGTGCAGGTATGTTAATGTTGGCCATTTGGTGAGAGAATTTTGAGGAAAGGGTGAATGAATGAATGGAGAAGAAAGAGAGGTAGGGTTTTGAGTTGTTGCATATATGAGGTGGGGTGGGGTTGTTGACTTGTTGTTCTTGGCCATGGCCTTGTTTGGCTTCCGGGTTCTAAAATCTAATGCCTCCGCGTTTGCGTCACGTTTGTCATTTCAACATTACATGCAAGAGTGACAGTATCACTTACTTTACTTTCCATTTCTCTCTTTAACTTCCCGCTTCTATTATGCATTGTCTTGCTTCATTTAATTTTTTCTACACTCTCTCTTTAACTCACAAGTTTAATTACTGTTTTGTCCTCTGGTTTGTTTTTTAAATTTAATTTGATTCTTTTTTTAAGGTTCAATTAAATCCTACCATTTTTTAAAATGGTTTAATCAGATCCTTTACTCTTAAAAGATTCAATCAGTTTTTATAATAAAATGAGTTAAATTTGGTCTCATTTAAAATTAATGTTGATCTATTTTTTTTTTTTAGAAGATGGAAGAAAAATAGGAAGATTCGTACAACCTGTGAAAATAAAAAAAAATGACGGTAAAATGCACGGGAGACAAATTTTGATAGTAAACATTTTAAATGAATTTATATATGATTGAAAATTATATATAAAAAATTATAGTTAATTCAACTAATTTTTTAAGCACTACATTTAAATTACGTATGAGAAAATAAAATAAAATCGACGTCAATAAGACATACAGTAAAGAAATAAGGATTTGAGTAAATAAAAAAAATTACACATTTTAATTACAGAAT
>PYAF01001138.1:870637-886541 GCA_007407185.1 Glycine tomentella | reverse complement strand
TTATTTTAAATATTTTTATCATTCAGTTCCTTTTCAGTAAAAAAATATCAACCAGTTATTTAAACAAAAATAAAATATCAATTAGATATTTAATTGATGTATTGTATTTTATAAATTCCATAATTAATATATTAGCAGTCAAGTTGACTGACAAACAACATTAAATACTATAAATTAAAATGTTATATTGATTTTAATAATTATAATATTTAATAATATTATATAATTTAATTTTATATTATATTATATTTAATAAATACTGTAATTATTATATTACAAGTAACGTTGGCTATCCAACAATATTAAATATTATATTTATTAAATATTGTATATAATCAAATTAATGAACCTCATCCTCTTTACCACAAATGATTCGTTTGTCCCAAAATAACTTGGTTCAATAGAAAAATTACAATTTATTGGATCTTTCAATACAATTAAATACAAAGCCCCAAGAGCGCACCATTTTCTAGGAGTCCAAATAATCTGATTGAAAAAATCTTCCTCTACTAACTGGTATGAATCTCCTAGTAATACAAAATTTGGATTTGATTTCCATGTAACATATCTTTAGAAAAGATGAGGAAGTGTGATTAAACTTTAAACTGAATATTAGTTTCATAATTATCTCAAAAGATTAAAGCTTATGGAAATACTTCAAAACCCCGCTAAGAAGTCAAATAATTTAGATTACATTAGTTAAACAAAATATGCTCTTAAATATTTGAGTATTTTATTTAATAAATACAATATATAACCAAATAATATAACATGATTAAATGTTATATTTTTTAACAAATATAACATGTTTGCTATAAAATTAATAATGTAATAGTGAGTCAATGATCATTTTAAAATAATTAGTTTTTATTTTGGAGCGTAATTATGATTCTTTATTTTATTGATATGAGAGGTGAAACTTGTTTCATTATATTTATGTATATGATAACTATATAACTAAATTGATTTTGAATCTAGAAAGGTAATTAACATAATGAAAATTGAGTCAAAAGTAAATCCAACAAGAAGTTTAGAAAATTGAAAAATCTAATATTACATTATTTTTAGGTTGTTCATGAGAATCATGAGACACAATTTTTACTTGATTTTTACCATGTTTGACCCTTTTTTATTTGAGTGTTAATTACATAATTTTTATGTAAATAAATCTAATGGGACAAGTTTCATGATTCAAATTAGTTCAAAGAGAATTTCATTATCGCATCCCAAACTTTAAAATAAACATTATTTTGAAAGGATCATTTTGACTCATTTTAAAAACATAATAAACCATATTAAACTTTCTAAAATAAAAGATCGAAATGAATATGCAATCTAAAACTTAAACGACTAAAAATGTATTTTTTTTTAACCATTTCTATTACCAGTTATACCCCTTTAAACCCTCACTACTACACAAACCACCTTTACAACCCATGTTTGTAAATTATCATCATCATCATCATTATTATTATTATTATTAGTTAATCCCAAATTTTGAACCCCTAACTTATTTTTCAGTTCTAAATTGTTCCCTCATATTTTAAGAGTTCTAAAATGATCCATAAAGATTTTTTTTAGTGATATGTTTATCCTTCTATTAGTTTTAATCCAAATCGTGTTAAACCTTCATCACCGACGAGTCAATTGTGACTCCTCCGTTGTGGAATGCAATGGTGGTAATGTTGGTCACTCTAGCGGAGTTCACCTTAATTGACGTTGACGGATTGAATTTCTTCAACGTGAACCTCATCAACAGATACAACCTCTCCATGCTCGTGTAACCATAGGGCTGAACCGATGCCGGAATATGCATTGCCACGGGAGTTGGAGGAGTCACAATCCCCAGTTAGGCAAGTTTAATGTCATTTGTATTAAAACTAATGGAGGACAAACATGTTATTAAAAAAATTCTATAAGAGACCATTTTAGACTTTTAAAACATAGGGGACCAATTTAGAACAAAAAATAAGTTAGGGGAACATACATATATTTTAGCCTAAAATTTATTCATGATTATTTGCATTTTCCTCCAAGTGCCGCTGCGTTTCCAGATACTTCGTGGTTCACATCATATATTATACAATGGACATAATACTTCATTTATTTTTACACAATGAAAATAAAAGTAATAATAATCACAAATCAAAGTCATTAATCACACCATCATGTGCTTCTTCACGTTTCGCCCATTTGGAATCTCATATACGGGTTATTAGTCTCTCAATATCATATGTCAAAATAAGTATGCATCTAGATTAACAATTATTGTGGCTCTTGAAGGAAAGTATGTTCAATGATTATCAAATAAATACTTTCGAGAACAACATACATCAATTCTAGAAAGTAATTTCCATAACTATGAGTTGTTAAAACATTGTTGCATAAATTACTTTCCAGAATTGATATATGTTATGGAAATTAATTTTCAAAACTATGTTTTCACAAATAAAATGGTAGGATTGTAAATAAAAATTATAAATAGAAGGGAGCAGTTGTACTTAGCAAATACAGGCCATGTAAATAGAAAGTGCCTTTGATTAATTCTGCACATAAACTGGGCTCTCCCCAGCAGTCTCTTTTTTCAGTTTGATCCAGCATCTCTTCCTTTGTTTCGCTTTTATTTTCTTATTACATTTGGGTTAGGCCCAAAATTCTATTACCTGTTGTTGTCATTATTATTTCTAGGGGTAGGGGAAGAGGGCCCCTCCCTAAATTTTTTAAATAACAAAAAATAGAAGTTAAATACAGTTAATAAAAAAATGATAGAATAAAAAAAATATAAAAGTAGTCAAAAATTAATGTAAGTTAGAAGAAAAAATTAAAATTTAAGAAGTAACTTGAAGGTAAAAATGTCCAGTAAAATGTGTATATCAAATGGAGTAATTCTCGTTATTAATAGTTATAGATAATTGATAATAAAAATAACAACAAAATTACAGTAAACTAAAAATTATATATCATAATAATAAATTTACTCAAAATGAAGTTTTTTATTTAACTAAAAAAAATTCAATGGAATAGGGATTTAATCAAATACAACACATTTTTCCCCTGAATTTTTAAGTGACAACTTAATGATTACAAAGAGCTGTTTTAGTTTCTTATCATCATTAATGATGATGACGACGACGTCGTTAATAATAAATAAATACATAAGATGATATTTATGTATTTATTTTATTTTATTGGGTTTTAATTGTATATTTTAGTGTTCTTCATTAATTTATTTGTGTAATTAGAGTTAAGTATATGTTATCGTTGTGAATTTTATTTATTCATTCGTTTGTTCGTTATCTTTACTAAAAATAAAATAACCTAGTTCAATTATAAATAATATAGAAATGAATTAATCAAGATAAAATATTTCCAAATCATCATATAAATATTAAATGTAAGATTTGTTTTAATAAAAGTATGTTAACTAAGGTATGACAGTTATTAATCTTTTGCTAAGTGACACAAGTTATGAAAATTGGTAGTTTCAGTTTTTTTCTTTTAAATATAAAAACATTTGTTTAAAGAAAATCAATTATTTTAAGAGGATTAGTTTGGATGTGACACATTTGCTATTTTTTTTTTTTGTTTTTTGAATGGCTGCTAATTTCATTTTTAGTATATATGGGTTGTGACAATTCAATTTTTTCTTATAAATCAATTAAGTTCAATAATTAAATAAATCCATTTTCAAAAAACAGAATAAATTTAACCAATTCAAAAACAATACTCAAATAATAGAACTAAAAGAATGAGTAAAGCATTTGAGTATTGTTTAACACCCTACACACAACTCGCCAATGCTTTTAAAATTGATTCTCTCTATGAATCAACTAAAATAAATAAATATTGACTCTATATGGGACTGAACTCCATGGTGGTGCCCGATCAAACGTGAAAGCAACATTTGTGTGCAGTCTCATGCTTAATACCAAACAAAACTCATCAAGTTTCTTCTCTATTGATGTACTGCATGCGTATACCTCCCTTATCAACCAATCCTTTATATTTTAAAAATAACAACTGAACCAGGAAATTAGTCTACCTTTAATTTTAGTTTCCGTTAGAAAAAAATTAAACATACATTCCATTCTAAGCACAAACAATTAAAAAAAACTCATGTTCTCTAGGGTAAAAAACACATGTTAATTAAAGACTCGTTTTATTATGTCTTGAACAACGTGTTTTCACAAAACCTAATGTCCATACTAATTAATTAATTGGTGCTATATATGCCTCGTTATTTTAATTATTAATGTCAATTTGGTACGATCTATTAGACCATAATATCACAGGAATCACCGAATCACTATTGCAATGGCGGAGACTCTATAAAAACGTGTGTTTTTATTTTACTGGAGACCCATTAAACTTGATTAAAGTATACTGTGCCTTATTTTGTCTCTTATTAATCCGTCAGACCGTCAATCTTGCCAAAACAGGCTCAAGTTAATTTAAATCAATTAGAGGTAGTATTGGTTTATATATATTATTGAGGACAAAAATTACATGCAATAACTTTGGCTATATTTGGATCGGATACTTATCAATGCTAATGCTCAAAAAAGCTATTCTTAGTTTTTTTTTTCCTTTCATTTTTGAGCATTTAATATAAACATTCACAAAGACTTATAACATATATGTTTCAAATTTAACACGTTACGAAGTAAGGAAAGTCATAACTATTAATTTTTTTAAAAGAAAAAAAATAATCTAAAATATGAAACTAAATAATACACTTTTAGAGTTAGGAACTTGTTTCCAAGCATACTTTAAACATTAATAGTCAATTGGATGTGTACCGGAAAAATCCCCAGATGTTGCAAAACACGCATTAACAACGTAGGAATATTATTTGAGTAATAGCTCAGATAACAAATTATATAATTAAAAGAGAAAATATATAATATAATAATGATAAATAAATATATAAAATAGTGTATAAATTGTTATGTGAATCACAGAAACCTTTATTTATATGGCGCATATTCATTCATAAATAAGATTTCTCCTTTTGCATTAGTGATTGATATGTACTACTACTATCATGCTTGACACGACATACACATTAACCAGAATCGACAATAAGAATCACGTTCAAATTAAATCAAGCTTCTATAAAAATAAAATAAAAATTAAATCAAGCTAGCCACTACGAGTATCGAGAAAGTTGACGAAACGGTTGGTATTGAAAGCATGAAATAAAAACATGACATTGAAAAATGGCACACAGAATTTAATTTAATTTAATGCAAGGACATGCATGCAGCGCGCATAATTTATTTTTATTAATTTCTCCGTCTGACATTAATAAAAGCTGATGCTTTCGGCCAAGTTAGGTTTGCAGCTTGCTTAGTGTACTTGTGTTCATAATTTGATAAAAAGCTACAACTTTGTTGATATATAATACAAACATAATATACTGCAGAAAAGAAAAACCAAATCAACAGAGGAAACCTGTATAAGTATAAACATATATACTAAACCTACGTATATGCTGACACACATGTTATTCTGCAGAGTTTGTGTTGGATTATTCAGTTATTTATTCCTCAACAAAGTGAAATGATGACATGAGATCCAAGTCATTAGATACCGATAGATTGTTGTGATCAGTCCAAAACCTTAAACCCTAGTGTAATTCTTTTGCCCAACACATTATGGAGTGATATAGTTTTAAATTAGAGATCTAGACTAGATCAACTGACATTTAATTAAGGTGTTTTTAAGTTTAATTTGCTGAATATAATATTTATTATGCAAGTATTTTTAGATAAATAACTTGATTAACTTTTATTAAATAAGAGTTTTTCACGTAAACATTTATGTATAAGCTATTTCTATAATTAAAAAAGATTAATTTATCTTCATATATATAAGCTATAAGTTGTTTTAGAAAAGTAGCCAGAAACTTACTAGAATAAGTTAAAACAACTTATAGACAAATTTATAAGTTATTTTTCATATACTTTTTTTATAACCTTATTTATGTATTTATATTATAAGATAAATTCAAATAAGTTGTTCTAAACACATGCAATCTTATCCTCACGGAGTAGAAAATGGTTAATAAACAATACTTGTATGCCATTGGTTAAATGGTAATAAAAAACAGTGAGGTCTAAATTTTTCGTATTATCTGTCAATTTTCATCTTATTTTTTGTCAACATTATTTTTTTTATCTTATAAACGCAACACCCTTTTTCCCATAACAATTTACTATTTTTCTCCCATTTATTTATCATCCACGGATTCATCTTTTAATTATGAGCTAACCATAGTAGCATCACCCAAAGTATGTTGGTGCAAGTAGTTTCTCCGTTGAATTTTACTTGGTGTGACCAATGGTATAATTACCCTATGATTTACGTACACAAGCAAGTATACCAATTGCAACCATAGCTAGTAGAAATTATGAGAAAATTAACATGCTAGTGCTGCAGCTTTCTTTATATCACATGATTCACATCTAACTTTGAGGGTCTTAATTCGACTCGCTATAATTCAACCAAGATAAGGGCCACTTGAAAACTATAGTCTAATATTGCATAAGTAGATAGTAGGTCGACTTTAAACCCCAGCGATGGGACACAAGATAAAATATAAAACTATCTTATCAATTGATGTCCCCAAATATATAGTAAAAGTTTCCATTATTTTGACTTTGAGGGCATATGCGCATGAGAGAGTAACATTTATTTATGCATGTCAGAGTAAGCTTTTTATCTACACATAAAGATTCCTAATCAATGCCACACATTTATAGTATCTTTACAAGCTATATCAAAAGAACTAGTAATTAAGTAGTCTCACGTTTCTTAATCAATTAATTAGACCGTACCCTTTTTTATCTTTGCGCTTCTGCTTGTTTTAGTTTTCATACTTACAAAATAAAATAAAATAAAAATTGATAGTTTGTGTGTTTATGTACGTAAGCTGCATTTGGGATTGGGAAACCAGCCCCGTGTGAAGACGACATCAATGGGAAAAACGAAGCTTTTTATATATAAGACATTTAACAACGAGTTTTTTAATAGTTGAATAATCATAGAGTTAGGTGATTGATATTTTAATATGTATATTTATACACTTTATTTTTTTTAGTTTTTATGATGTTTTCAAAATTTGTCCTTATCTAAAAATTTTAAAAGGTAAATTTTATTAATTATTTTATCATCTAATCCTTTATTTTCAAATAGTTATTTTCCTAAAATGTTTTTTTTATTATACATGGAAACCGTTTATTTTGTTTGATTTCTTGTATTTATATTATTTCTTTTTAATATACTTCTATATTTATGTAAGTTTAATTTTTACAAAATCATAAAACACAAATCTATTACACTTCTTGTCCTATTTCAATATAAGGATTTTGTAGTTACATTTATATATTTTTTAAAATAATATAATAATAAATTAATATTTTATATTAATTCAAATATTAATTGATAGTCTTGTGTTTATGTTCTTAAACTTATTTCTTACCTAAATAATTGCTTTAGTTATATTCATAAATATATATATGGTTGGTGTTGGAACCAATTGAAATGGATATATTGACGGTATTTTATTTTTTTTTTGATAAATTGTATTGACGGTGTTAGGCATAAGTTTCTACAATAATTATCATGTTTTTTTCTGATTGAAAAAAAAATAGAGATGAGACAAAATTTATCATCCTTTTTTATTATATATGTTTGTCTTTTATTTCTATTATTTTTATTTCCTCTTTATTATAATTCTATTATTTTATTTTTTTTATTTCCTCTCTATTCACTTCTAATCTAAGCCGAGAATAAATTATGCTTCGAACAATTTTTTTAACTGGATTAATTCTCAAATAAAACTCTATAAACAAAGTTTAGAAATAAAAAACGTTTGATACTGAAAATTTCAATCTCAAATTATATTTGACTTTAGTTTATATCAGTTTAACTGGTTTGAGACAAACATAAAGATGAAACATTCTAAGAGTTTTTTTTGTTAGTACCAAAGATATTTCTCAACCAATAGGCTATTTGTTTTAGACGTAGGAATTACTAAAATGAGTTGTGTCTCAAAATAAAATATTTTCTATTCATATAGTTAATAACCAAATCATTGACAATCTGCTTAACAAAGACAACTAGATATAAACTTTGCTGATCAAATGAAACATGCTAAGATGAATATATAAATGTTTTCATATATACTTAGATATTTTACTTATATAAAATTGATCTACTAGACACGAATTTAATTAAAAATATAATGGTTTTGAGATGAAATTTTTTATCTCTAATTTTTGTGTCAAACTCTAACATTCAATTTTTATTTGTAGATGATGTTTAATTAACTTTTTAAAATTTTGTCTAATAATTTAACGTTTTTGAGCTGTACAAACTATCAAGCATGAACACGAGTAAAGATCGATCTTTTCTGCCTCTCCGATACAAATCAAGACCATGCATTAATTACACAGAGAGAGATTGCAATATTTGTGATTTTAAATGTGATAACAAGTTTATATTGATGTAATTTTTTAGAAATATTCAATTACTCATTTGGTCATTATATTTGTATGATTTTCATGTTTTCGTCCTTACACTTAAAAATCTCCATGCATACGCTTTTTAATTTGCTTCAGTCTTAGTCATCCAAAATTTTAGGAACTAAAATGAATTAAAAATTGTATTTGTAAGAACTAAAATGAGTGAAAAAGCATATGTGTAGAAATTAAAACAAATAGTTTCTTGCAGTAAAAAAAATTCTATTTTTATTTTGTTTTAGATGTGAGGACTAAATGCAAAATCATGTAAATATAAGGATCAAATAAGTAATTAAACTTTTAATCATTCAAATATGCTATATTATAAAAATCAAAAAGAAAAAGAAAGCTTTCTTCTTTTGGACTTAGTGCACATGTGGACTACGTCCACATGAAAATAAAAGTATTTCTATCTACAGGATTATTTTTATCAGAGAGGACGAAAATTTAAGCTAGATTGACTTGGCTGCATATACTGGCACTTTGACATTATTGAAGGAGAGGATGGGTTTGACTTTTCAATTGAAATCGAACATGGTTTGAATTTTCCTATAACCCCTACCTTATATTTGGTAGAGAGAGAAAAAAATGAAAAATTAAATTAAATTTTAAATTTTAAATTGAAGAAAAAATAAAAGAAAAAAGTTTAAATTTTTGTTTCATAAAGTCAACTATTTTTGTTATTTTTTTCGTTTTCTACTAAAATAAACCCGTGATTTATGTTTTCTTTCAATTCCTTCCACTTTCAATGTTAAATTTATTATACCATTTTAATTTTTTTTACATGAATCATGTACCTACTTGAAATGATTAAAGTAAACTTAAGCTTAATTAATGGATTCAGATATTGATAGACATTACATACGGAAATCAAGCAATAGTTTAAAGTTGTTAAATATAAATAAAGCTCACATAAGTTTTAAAATTCGAGAAGGGAAATTAAAGATTTCGCAAAACAGTGACACGAGGACGCGTATTATTACTTGTCTGAAATGGACAAACATTAGGTGATATTATATGGGCACACATTTCTTAGTATTATCTCATTGTGCTTCAACGTCCATTCTCTAGATTATATAGGTCACGGGAACACCCAAACATGCATTCAGCTAACTTCTTGCTACAAAATATACTAATACATTTTATTTTTTTATTCTAAAATAGCAATACATTGAATCTAAACGTTTTCGTCATTAAACTATACAGTTAGCGGTTACTTGACAATAATTAGATATAGTTTTTTTAAGAGTTTTCAAAGTTGTTTTCTAATAAAGATTAAAATTTGTGTAATAAAAAATAATTTCAGTTAGTGTTATTGAAGCACTGCTTATATTCTATTTATGAATTTAGAATCATAAGTATATAACAACCGTGCAAAGAGACGAGTACGTACGTGGTTGTAAGCTTTACACATTTGTAATTGTTTTCGTTACTCCTAGTGCCACGTTTATATATATATATATATATATATATATATATATATATATATATTATTGGCTGATAAAAAAATTAATTTCAGTTATCATAATAAATTATAATTTTAATAGGATTATAATACTAATTAAACATATCTAAAAAATTATATTTATATTTATTCTTAATTCCTTCAGATCTTCACTGTTTTACTCATTGGGCAGCGGGGATTGATAGTTTGCATGAGATCCAAATTCAAACATCATTGTCTCCATTCTGCACCAAGAAAAATCTTTACTATCATTATTTCTCTACAAAAGAAAAGCATGAGTATTAGGCCTATCAACATACTTTTTAACATATTTCTTTAAATATATCTTTAATTTTATTAATTAAAACCATTTGAAATTACAAAATCATCAATGAAGTTTATTAAATAAAAAATAAGACCCGCACGATTTTATGATTTTCAATAAATTTTAACAAATAAAAAATACATTAAAAATAATGCCAACACCAAAAAATATATTTAAAAATACGATAAAAAAAATATATTGACAACACTTTTCAAAAGAAAAAATTATCAAGGAGAATGTGATACAAATATCAGATTATTTCAGTATCTTCCTTGTTGAATTATAAATATATAATTTAAAATATTTGAATAATACAATCTTTCATATTATTAACTAGTAATTAATAGATTACTATACAATTAAAAGTAATTTTATTAACTATTTGTTAATTAACAATATAAAAACATTTTTTTCTTTTTGGATTATCATTTTACTGATATAAAATATCTATTAATTTTATTAATAATTAATTTTTTTCAAAAAACCTGATTCATAACCTTTAATAAGATTTCTTTTTTCAATCATATTTTTTCATAAAATTTAAATCTGAAATCTTACTTAAAATTCAAACACTTTAATTTTAATCGATTGGTCATATAAAAATATTTAGTATATCAAAATTAAATTCAAATATATAGAACACTCTCTGCCCTAATGAACTGCTCTTTTTGGTTGCTTGCGTAAATCACAAATTATATGCACAGATTCCCCTACGATCTCTATATATGGCATTTGGCAAATGAATTATTAGAGGTGTGTGGTGTCTAAGACCTTTTGATCAGTCGGCGGGTATCTATATTTTATATATTTAATTTAATATATATATATATATATATATATATATATATAGAGAGAGAGAGAGAGAGAGAGAGAGAGAGAGAGAGAGAGAAAGTACTAACATAGCACCGCCCATTTACAAAGTGTGATAAAAAATTACTGCATATTAGTAGCATATAATCATGTGATTGGAGATATATATTTTAAGGTTGACGTTAAAACAATTTATATTTTAGAATCATTACTTCATTAGGTAACGAATCTGATAATAATGTTTTTAAGATTAATTAAACAAATAAAATAGGATTTGCTATATTGTTCAATCCCTGAATTATGGTCTCTGCCACTGACACCTTCGGTGTCACGCCCTATACAAAGGCACACAAGGAATCAACAACTGTTCTCAACCGTTAGAAAGAAAAGGAAAACTATTATTTACATTTAACCTCTTTTTCTAAGTTTCAAAGACTAATCACCTAATTGGTTGATTTACAAACTCCCAGCAGGATCTATCTCAGCATAACCAAGGCACTAAAATCTCTCAAAGACTCTATATCAACCAATTCAAAGAGTTCAACACCCTAACTATACCACATTTCAATGATTATCAAATTGCCTAAAACGGTTACTTCAACAAAACGTTTATATAGCCTCCTGAGCACATATTGTAAAAGCACTTAGGCTCATACATAGCATAATCTCATCAATTTGATCAACATTTAGCCTACTCATACATTTCTCAGAGCCAAATTCCAAAGTCCATAAAATTTATATTTCAAGGATAATCCTTCATCACAACAACCTCCTAAGCATACTTTTCTAAATGACTCAAGCCTAATTTTAGCTCTAACTCAAAAGGGTCACTATTCATCTCAAGAACAAATTCTTAAATAATCGGTAGAATTTGTGTTTCTTATCTCTAAATCGACAAGGAAGGCTAGAGGACAACTTCTCCAAGCTTAGGTGTCCTTAAAACTCCTCTTTTCCCCTCCAAATTTGAAATTTATGAAGTTCCTTAAAGAAAACGATCTCTCCCTTTGATGATTTTCAGGGAAAAGTGATGATGAAATATAGCTCATTGAGTATTTCCCTTCAACTTTCATGTTGGAAGTGAAGTGTTTTAGTCAATGATTGAGTATGTATGAAGCTCTCAAAGCTTATCAATGGAGGAAGTGCCTCAAGAAGGAAGAAGCGTAAGCTTTTGTCACCAAATGAGAGAGAAAAGGTGTTTTTAAGTGACCAGCCCGCGTTCCCGCGCTCACAGCGCCAATCCTGGCGCTATTGGCGCCAGATTACAGAGAAAATTGGCCTCTGACGCACCTCCCGTGCTACTGGCGCCACTTCTGGCGTTGTCAACACCGGATTCCAGATAAAATTGGTCTCTAACGTGCTTCTTGCGCTACTAGCGCCACTCTGGCGCTACTGGCGCTACCGACGCCGGAAACCAGACAGGCCAGAGCAATTTTTTTTTTAGCCTTGGTTATTATAGTACTTGTCCAACCCCGTCCTTAGTTTGGTGGGAAAAATCTTTGACCAGGTTTGAGTTTTCCCTGATTTGGGAAAGCAAGAACAAGGACAAGGGCGGGGACGAGTATGTCACTCCTCACCTCATCCCTGCCTCCGCCCTCGTACCCGTCCCGCTATGCATACTTTTATAATAATTAATAATGTAGTTATTTATTTACATATAATTCTATTATTATATATTGTATGTAATTGTTAATTATGCAATTCTTTAATATTTTATATTTTCTTTTTTATAATTATTAAAAATATAAAATAATTATTTTAATAGTTAAACAAATAATATTATAATTATATTACTAATTATCACAAAGTTAAAAATTATATATTTGACTAAAAATATAATTTAATTCTTAAATATATTTACGTTATTTATTCTTTATTGAATAATATATATATATATATATATTGATTGAATTAAAATATAATTAATAATTTTATCTATGATTTATTTAAAGTATGAACAAGTAAAAAAAATGTGAGATGAGTTCCCTGTAGATTTTCCTAAACTCGATAAAACTAGATGGGATGGGTTGGGTTCCATTTTTTCACTCCTGCTTTTATAAACCTAAACTCGTCCCATCTTTTGCGGGGACGAGGATGGGGATAGGTAAACTTTCCTCTGATCCGTCTCATTGTCATTCCTACTTATCGTTGTCTCCTTATTCTACTTTTTGTTCTATAAGATTCCCAAATCTGTTGCCCAAAAAATTAGGAGTAAGTAGTGAATTTTCCTATGGAGAGGGAAGTCTGATGTTAAGAAAGTTTCTTGGGTAAAGTGGAGTGTTGAGTGTAAGAGAAAATGGGAAGGGGGCTAGGAGTAAAAGATGTGGAAGTGTTTAATAAAGCGTTGATTAGGAAATGGAGGTGGAGGACACTTAATGAAGAGGACAGTCTAGTCTATGGATGAGGATGCTTAGAGCAAGGTATGGGGTTCTAAAAGGTAAGGTGGAAGAAGCATTGATAGGAATGGCTAGAGGTAGTGAAAAGATGTGGTTTGTTTCACCGAAGGAGGAAAGGAAGATAACTGGTTCAAAAGTAACATAAGAAGATCAGTTGAAAATGGTAGAAAGATAGACTTTTGGGAGGAAGTATGGGTGGGGGAGACAAATGTTTCATGGAGACTTTTTCCCATAATTTATAGCATCTCATATCAACAACATTTGACTTTGGGGGAAATGGGTGTGTGTTCTAAGAGTGGATGCGCCTAGGGATTTAGTTAGAGGAGACTATGCATAGAGTGGGAGACATTTATCATGGTTGAATTTCATAGTCTTGTTAGCGGTCTTCTCCCATAGAAGGGGTAGAGGATGGGTGTAGTAGGGTGTTCACAAATTTGGTTGGGATAAACTTATTATCCAACCCAATCAAAACAATCAAAATTTATAGGTTGGGTTAAGTCAAGTTTTTGAAATTTTTTTCTAGACCCAAACCGATCATAATTAGGTTATGTCAAGTCAAGTTAATTGAGTTTAAATATTTAAAAAATATATTTTTAAAAAAATAGAATAATAATTTATTTTTGCCTAAAACATTATAAGTATATAATGACTAAATATACTCAAAAGAAATCAAATTGTGAAAATATTTGACTAATATAATTAATGATTTCAATGCTAATAAGATGTTTTTATTTTAGATAGAAATAAAATATTATATTAACAAGCGAAACATAAACAAAATCAAGATAGAGATAAAAATGACAACTTAAAAAAGAAAAAAAATATGAATGATTTAATTTAATAATTTAATAAATTAAGTGAGCTAAAAATTACTAATGTATTTTGTATATAATAATTAAGTAATATATAATAAATTAAATTATATGATATGGATTAGATTACATTAAAAAAATCTTTTTTTTTAATTCATTTATGATGAGGTCTTAATTAAGTTATTTTAAATCTGATCCAAATACTTTAAAAATTCAATTCAATATAATTGAGCCAAGTTAAGTCACAATAAATCTAAACTCTGAACACCCCTTCCCTGGATTGATGATGTGTGTGTTTTGGACATCTTTATAATGAAAAGAAAATGAATTAATTTATGCAATACCAAAAAAAGATTAAGCAAAGCCTTGAATAATGTGATATTGGAAATGCGTTAAGTGGAAATACGCAAATTACAATCATCTACAAATGACTAAAGAATTCGTCCACGATTAAAATTAAATTTTGGACAAACATTGTAAAACAACTTTTTAAAAAAATACTACCTTCATTTCTACACTATTACTTGTTTCTTATTAAAAGAAACAAAGGTAATATAATCTATCTATAATATATTTATCTAATTTGCTTTCTAAAACATCACGATGATACTAAAAATTTGTACCAAATAAATAGAGCTTTTTTTATTCGCAATCGATCATAAATTCATCTTAAAATTCAAAATGGGCTTTTAGGCAAAAAAAAAAATCAATTAAAAGATTCTATCCGAAAATAATGTTTTCAGTATTTTTTTTATAAAATTTTTAGTACGGTTTGTCTTCTCTTGAATAGATAATAAATAATAAAATAGATGAAAATGTGTTACAAATTTAAAAGTAAATAAATAAGGATATAAAATTGAGAAAAAAAATGGTTGAATTTCATGCTCTAGGCATATAAAGTTTTCACAAGGCTTAAAAGGTATGTTTTCTCCGTCCAAGTCCCATATATCTAATTATCTAAACATTTTAAATGTTTTTTTTTGTTATATATGTGCTTCAAATATTTAAACAAGAAAATTAAAAAAAGAAATATGATCTCATACATAACATCATCAACGACATCAACTTCATGACCGCATGTATATCTCCCGTGTTTTACTTTCCCCTTTCTGTCATTATCCGATTACACGTAGGATTGCATATTGCATTGACAGAGGAGCTTGAATTGACGGTTTTTTTTTTTTTTATATAAAAACAGATTTTTGGATAAGAGACCATTACACGTAAATAAAAATAGGATTAAGTTATATAAAAATAAAAAAGATGTGTAATATAAAAATATAAGTTTAAATTAAAATCTGTAAACTTAAATTTTCAAACTGAATTTCAAGATAAATTTTTGTATTGCAAACACAAGTTTTAAATTAATCAAATATGTTACCAAAATAAATTTACTTTCCAATAATTTCTTCAGCATCCAAAAGTATTTCTTCAACTCATAACCAAACATGTTATAAGTTACTTAAACTAAAATTAATAAGTTTGTTTGATATTTTAGTATTTTTATCCTATTTTTATAAACTATTTCAACTTTTCAAAAAAATTATATTTTATCTTCCTTGATTTATTTCAAATATCTTTTTACACTTTTTTAT
>PYAF01001138.1:800453-853211 GCA_007407185.1 Glycine tomentella | reverse complement strand
TTGATTTTACGTATAAGTTAAAACTTAAAAGGCTTAAATTTATTTTTAGTCTTTTAATTTTAGATAATTTTGTTTTCCCCCAAACTATATTTATCTTTTAGGTAGTGTGTTTGGTAAGGTAGTTGAGTTGCTTATAAACTACTTATTTGGATAGAGAATTCAATTTCCATCTAATGCAAAATATTTATGTGTTAAGAATAAAAATTTTAATTTTACCAAAAGAAGTCAATATTTAATAATTTTTAAAGAAAATAATATTTGATAATTTTAAAACATTTATTATATTATACAATATTTAATAAATTTAAAATATTATTAAGTATTATCTTTAATCATTTTTATTCTATACAAATACAAAAAAATTCAAACCATATTTGATGATAAACATGATCATTTACATTTTGTTTGGTTGTAAAGATAAATATAAAATAGATAAAAATAGAAGAAATATAATTTAAAAATAAAAATATAGTAGAAATAAAGTAGAATTTTAGATTGTTTGGTTTAAGATAAATATGTAAGAAATAATATAAAAATAATATTATAAATTCATTTGGTATGAATGAAACGAGAAAAGAGAATTAATTTCATATATATACATATATATATATAATAACTTTAATACCCTTCAAATTATTTATCGAACAAATAAGAATGTGAACTATATAATTGATTAAAAAGAGATAATCAATTATATCTTTTCATTTAATCGATTATTGGTTAGAGCATCTTTAGTGTAAGATAGAATATTTTTAGTGCAAGATCTTTAACAAGGATCTTTAGTCCAAGATCTGATCTTCATTAGACCTCCCAGTAAAGGAGTTGAAGAGATCTCTAACATAAAAGATGGATTCTTGTAGAAGATTCCTTAAGATCTACACATTGTTCAAAAAAATAAATTTTCTTTCTTTTTCTCTCCCTAAGATTTCAAAATGAGATCTATCATTAAAGAAAAAAATAGAAAAGATCTTTTATTACTATGTGGCATTATGGGGTGTTGCGTCAAATAATTGATGTGTAACTCACAGCAAGTGCACTGATCGTTCAAGTAATAAAAATGATAAGTAAAGATCGTTCCGACGAGGATTGAGATACTAAATTAACTGTAATTTTATAGTCTTGATTATTGGAAGAGAAAACAATGATGTAGACGAAATTTGGGTTTAAATTGATTTAATGATTGTAAATAAAATTAAGAACAAAATGATGTAAATTGAATATTTAAGCAAGATTTAGAAATAATTATGGTAAAACACATTTTTCGCAGTTCCCTTTATGTAATTGAATTGATAAATTAGCTCTAATTAATATAATTACTTAGATATATGCTTTTCTAATATAGCTAAACCCTGATTCCTCGATCATTTAACCCTTTAATCTAAATTAAGAACCCTAATCCCTTAGTGATTCCCTTTAGATTAAGCATGAAGTTAGCATATTAATTATCTGCAGTCCTTTATCCCTATCCCTAGGTAATATCGCAACAGTCACTCTATTGTTTTCAGAAACTATAATCCCAACATTCCTATTGTGAATTATAATCCTATGTAATCTAATAGAGTGATCAATTCTAATTAGATTTATCAATGCAAAACACAACAGAGTAAAACAATTATAATAAACTTTATTAGAATTCAATTCAAATAACACAAAGTTCACATAGGATCCTGGCTAACCATAATTATAAAGGAATTTTAGCCAAACATAATTATGTCTGACTTCATACAATAGTAGGAAGGAGGAAAGGAAAGGATTAGAGGTTAAGAAGTGATAAACCCCTCAATCTTTCATTCTTTTGATGTCTACTTCTTCCTTGAGTTAGATTCCTTCTCCTTTTTGCCTCTTCTCTTGATGTTCTAACTCTGCTTCTAGCTTCCTTTTTTCCGTCCTACTAAAGTTATATTTATACCTAGGTTCTAAAACCCTAAAAGCCCATGAGTTTCATCTCATCTAAAAACAATTCCGTAAAGTCCCGTGACGTCTGCGCGGTTCGCGTGGCCTTTGGCGCGGTTCGCGTGGCATTCCAGTATATGTGGCGTGGATCACATGATTTTCGCGCGACTGGCACGACACTCCAATTGCTTGGCTCTTTATTTTGTTTCTTTTCTTCTATTTCTTGCTCCTAAACATTAAAATAACAATAATTAATAATAAAAACCAAAAGTAATGAATTTTCGCCTTATTCTAGCATTTATTTAATATTTTCTACTTATTTTCCTAATAAAACTAACCTAAAAATTATATATGCTTGCAGCATATCATGGGGTCTACCAAAAAATAATATAAGATCCCAATTTAAGATCTACCACTAAAAAAGATAATTGACTTTGAGCCCAAACAATAAATACCAAAATAATCAATTTTTATTTAAGATGATTTGGTCACACTTGTGGGTCACATGCAAGAAATCAATAAAAGGGTAAAATTGACTTTCACCCACCAACTTAACTTCTCTCCTTTCCTCCTATCTTGCCAATGTGAAGATTGAAAATTGCAACATGGAATCCACCTTATTCAATTTTATTTAATTCATGAATGCCCTCTAACAAACAAACATTCATCATTTTCACCTTTGCCTAATTAAGGGTGAGTTTAATTGTGTGAAAAAAATATTTAAATTAAAATAAAAAAGTGTGAAACTCATAATTTAAAAAAAGAAAATCTTTTTCTTTCTCTCTTATTTTTTTCACAATCAAACATACCCTACATTTGTGTTTGGAATAGGATCACACATTCATAATGTCTTAACATTTACTTTCTACCTTGAAAGCCAAGTTACTCTCAGTAGTTTCTTATTTCCACAATTTTTTACACAAAATCCAAATTCAGAGGTTTGGACGTAGAATGAAACACCCACGAACTCTGTCATAGCTATTGGCTAACAATTTGTTGAAAACACCTTCAAACATAATTGATTAATTACACCTTTAATCTGATAGAATCACCTTCATGATTGATATTTATGCACTGAATGTCTTATAATTACACTCTCATCCTAAACCTCTAACTTGTGACGTGATATTGATATTTATGGAACCCAAAATCCAGAGCGTTCATCTTCCAACATCGGTTTACCCAAAACAGTGATATGCGCAGTCAGTCATCATGAATCTTGTCCTATTTTTCTATTTTGTGGAAAATATATGGTCTACTTATACTCCATTATTTATATACATGTTTTCAACGCTTTACATGACTCATATAATTACATCTCAACTTCAGCCATTTATTATTAAACTAAGTAATATGATTTTGTTGATCTTGATTTGTAGGTTGGTAGGGTAATGTTGAATGAACTATATCTAAAATCTGAAGATCCGAATCAAAGTTCAAATCACGTTTCTCGGCAACCTTGGCAGATATCTTATCTCATGCTGTTATGCACATACGCAGTCAAGCACGGAGCTAGGAATATATCGTAACGGAGTCAAATTTCATTCACCAAATATACAAATATATATATATATATATATATATATATATATCAAATTTTATATAAAATATTCAAAATATTAATTTTATAATAGTAATTTATCAAAACGTTACAGATATTAATCATTAGTATCATAAGATAAATTAAATGTTTTTTAAGATCCAAGATTACAAATATTACCTTTAAAAAACACAAATATTGATAACTTTACATGTCACATAATAACTTCCACGAATTATATACTCCTTATTATAAAAGAAATACTAATAAAGTCTTGTAAATGTAATTATTTATAATCATTGAAACAATGAGTAATGAGTGATAAATTGAAAATACTATTATAAATAATATTCAAATATTTTGTGTAAAAAAATAAAAAATATAATTATCTATATAATATAACTTTAAAAAGAAAATAGAATATTCATCTAAAAATGTGCAAGGATGTCATTATGTTCACAATAATAACTATAAAAGGAGAATAAAATACTTAATCAAAGAATAAAAGTTAAGTAACACTAAAATATCAATATCTAATTTCAAAATACAAATAATTATTTTAATATTAATATTATATATATATATATATATATATTAAAAAATGTAACTTGTAAAAAATCAATGTGGCCATGCCCCCCGGACCCACTACAACATCCCTCCGTGTAGGAACTTCATAATGAGTAGAATTAAAAAAAAAAATACTACTAATGAATAAATATATTTTAATAAAAATATTATGATGAAATTATATTAAGGATCATAATAAAATACACTGATAATATTTTCATATATACTTTTGGATCCAACATGTTATTTTCTTCAAAATATTTCAATTTTAATTTATTTTTTTTATAAAAAGTTAATATAAGTTTAGTTTTTATATCTATCAAAAGTGATATAAATTTTGGTCTTAAATGCTAAAAACATGTTTTTTCTTCTTCTAAAATTAAAATAAATAGTATTTCCAAATAATTTGGAGATATTATATTTTTATTTTTAATCAGTATTAATATAATAATACTGATTAACATTATTTTAAAAAACATTAATAACTCTTCAGTCGCAAATGTGCGACAACAACAATAAAAGGACGTAATTGATGACGATGGTGCTTTCAACAACAGAGACATGGAGATTTTTTATTTTTTAATCAATGTATTCTTTGATAAAAAATTAAAATTTTAATTCTCGAGGAATTGAAATTTATTTAAAAAATTAATCTTTTTATTAAATATTTTTTCATAGGTTCAAGACAGAATATTGATACAGTACAACACGTAGAATTTGTATATGATTTTAGTGTCTTGTCATAAACTAAAAACACTTAGTTTTATTAACTATAAATATAAAAATTATTAATTTTTTCTGGAAATTGAAATTAATATTTTGTGAAGTAAAAATATATTTTGTTTTATATATTTTTAAACATTATTAGTTTTGAATAACATTAATGACTTAACTGATGATGATCCTTTCAACACCAAGAATCTATATTGAAATATATTTGTAATTTAAATAATCAGTATGTGATTTTTTTTATTAGAAACTTAAAAACGTGCTTTTATTAAAATATAAGTATTAAATATGTAGTAAAAGTTTCCAGGAATGTCTAAAACTAATATCTTAAATTATTTTGAAAAGTAAAAATATATTTTATCTTATAATTAATCAGTATTTTTAATTAATGAGTATTAAAGTTTCTTATGTGCTAACAGATACTTATAGTTAACAATGATTTACTTGAAATAATCCTATTATTATTAGAACATGCAAGATTAACTAATAAAAAAAATGTGATCTAAAAAAAATGATGTCACTAGTGACGAGGATCCTTTCAACAAGAGACATTAGATATATACGTGTAACTAAGATAACCATTCGATTGCCTGCTATATGTATATATATATATATATATATATATATATATATATATATATATATCGAGAGAGAGAGAGAGAGAGAGTTTGTCTAGATAGAATGAAACACCAACTGGGCTTGTTTGAAAAATCCGATTCAGTGAATTTTATTCTTTCCTGTTATTTATTCATCATATCAAAGAGCCGTGAGACTTTTGATCTCCCATGTGGGGCGAAAACCAAACAACAGGTCACTATTATGACCAATTCTGAAGTAGCATATAATACTACTATAATAATATAAACAAGTCCTAATTGATAGTATAAAAAAGTCCTAATTGATGGATTTATTTAAATTGTTTTGCTGAAGAATATATTGAACCGATCATATATATATTACAGATATCTGGAATTGTATCTGTTGTCGGTAACTCATAATAGAAAATCGTCATTAATTCACATTGGTCCTAGCTAGTCTTTCATTCTTGCCTGTAAGATCATGGAAATTTACATAATTTATGTCCTAATAAAGTTTTCATTCTTTTATGGGAATGAGCATTTTATATATACATGTGTGTGGATAAAAGTATGCATGTACGTAGAGGCGCGTGCGGGAGCTGCATGCATAATTTGCTTCTACGAAATTTCTTCAATGACTTCTTTCTTTTTATTGTTGACAATTTCTTCGAAGATTTAGCAACTATACAATATTACTATATTAACACGATATTTATGTGTGTAAGAAATTTCTTCAAAGACTTTATCATTTTTTATTGAAAATTTCTTCAAAGACTAGCAACTAAACAAGGATATATTGGTCGTGTGAAAAACATAGCCGGAAAATTTTACTATTGTAGTTTAGTAATATTATTTTGGACAAAATATGTTTTTTTTCTCAATTATGTTTGGGGTGGTTTTTAGGTTTGAATTTCGAAAATTTTAAAAATAATAATCAATTTTTAGTTTTAATTTCAAAAAAATTTAAAATAAGATTTTAAAATATGATTAGTTTCAAAATAAATTCATTTTAAAAGTTTCATATCATACTAAAATTATTTTAAAAGTAATTTTGTGTGGGAGAGTGATGACAATGATGATGATGTTGTCAACAATGACGACGGTAGAGATATTGGTGGTGGTAGCGATATCAATGGTGTCAGATGTTGGTGGTGGCAGAGGTGGTATTGGTGGTAGCAACGGTGATGCTAGTGGTGACAATGGTCGTTATGGTGGTAGCTAGTGGTGGTGGCGACAATGGTGGTAACAGTGTTGGTGTCGACAACTAGTGGTGGCGGTGTGGTGGTAGTGGTGATGGTTGTGACAACATTGGTGGTGGTTGTGGTGGCAGTGACAGCGGTGGTATTGGTGGCGATGACAATGACACTATCAGGAGTGTTAGTGATAGCAGTAATGATGGTGTTGGTGGTAACAAAAATTGTGATTGTCAAATGTGAGAAACATGCAAATTCACAAAATCTTTTTTTCTTGGTTTTAAAAATGAGGGTAAACTATTTCGAAAATGATTTAAAAATTATTTCAGCTCTTTTTCTGTCAAACATGTTTTGTTTTGAAAATTACATTTAAAAACCAAAAATCATAAACTTGCAAACACCTCAAACGGGTCATAAGATTTTTGTTTTTAGTTCCTAAACTTTTATTTGATTGATCTTGGTTCCCGAATTATTTTTCCGTTTTATTTTTGGTTCCTATCATCAAATCTCTTTGTTAAATAATGATGTGACATGGGATTTTTTTTAGTAGTTAAGAAAATGCTAAAAATTGTTTGGCTGAACCATTTGATATTTTTAGCCATTTATGCAACTATTAGCCGCTAGAAATTGCTAAAATCATTAAAATATCCAACTACCAGTTTCATGAATTTCAACACCAGTGCACACCATGACCATATTCCTCAGTTTCACCAAGTAGTTTAACTAACTATCTCAGCAAGAAACTTCAAAAACAATGCCCAACTTTCTAATACACCTTCACAAAAATCAAAATAACAACAAAAGCTAAACTGAACAGATAACACTTGCACACAAGCATACAAGTCAAAACAATCATAGTTACAAAGTAAAAATACATTATTTAATCAAAATCCTTTCTTTTTGGTGACTCACGTGAGATAACAAGCCACTAGTTGATGAATTCAAAACTTAAATTTCTCATCACAATGAATAACACGAATTAAATTCCGATTGGAGATTGCAAAATATTTTTGCATATTCATGTGAAAAACATAAATGAACCTATGCGCAACTGGTTATCTAAACATTCGTGGAACTGATGACAGCTTGTGTTCCAAACCATATTTAATTGGATTGTTCGAGTATTTGTGGATGGCAAATATGAAGAAGAAGCAGAACAAGAATGCGAAGAACAAGAACTCCCAGGAAAGCACGAGGTTGAAGAGACTAGATCTGGCCGTCGGAGCCTCTACGCTGAAGCTTGGTGCGTCGTCGTGGTTAAATGGTGGTAGGGTGGGGAGGTCGTGGTGGGGGAGTGAGCGACCTATTGGACATGGAGGCGACGGGCTTGAAGGGGATGAGTGTTGGGAAAGGCATGTATGCACTGGGAAAAAATTACACAATATGTAGTGGTACATAAAACCTTTCCTGCTTGAGCGAACCCGTAAGAAGCGTAATATACGACAATCCAAAAATTCAAGGGTGCAAAAAAATAAAGAGATAACGTCAAGAAGAACACCAACAATTTTAACGTGAAAAACCCCCAGTGTAAGGGACAAAAACCACGAAACCAAGTCCAGAAAAATTCTCCACTGTGTAAAATATCAAAGAGTACAACAAATAATTTCTACAACAGAATCTCATAAATAAATGCCTACTCACTCTTAAAATAGTGGAAATCAACAATGCAACAATATCCAAATAGAGACGCACAACGGGGTAAATATAGCTTCTGCCAAAGTATGAGAGAATTAAAGTTCTGAGTATACCAGATGAATGCCCACAATATTAGGAACAATTGGCTGAAATTTTATCCAAAACAGAGCACAAATGAGTGTCCAACCAATACCGCAAAGTGAGCAAAGCTTTTTCTTTTTCTCTCCAGCGGTGCAGAAGAAACATGAAAAGCTGAAAACTTGAAGCGGAGAAAGAGGCACAGTGCTGTTTTTAGTATACCTTCTTTTTTTTTTTAATGAAAGTGGTTGGACCCACTTGAGGAGGCCCACCAACAAACTTCCCCTACGACTCAAGTGGAGGCAAATGCCAAACCGACAATGATTTGACAAGCTTCAAACTTCCTCTTTGGTAGTGTCTTTGTCATCATGTCAGAACCATTATCATTTGTATGAATCTTTTCAAGTTCTAGTAACTAAGAATTTAAAACATCACGTATCCAATGATATCGCACATAAATATGTTTAGATCTTCCATGGAATGTAGAATTCTTGCCAAGGTGAATAACACTCTGACTATCACAAAATAAAATATATCTTTGTTGCTGAAAACCAAGTTCCTGCACAAACTTTTTCATCAAAAGCAACTCTTTACATGTCTTAGTAATAGCGATGAACTTAGCCTCAGTTGTAGACAATGCAACACATTTTTGCAACCTAGACTGTCAAGCCACAGCTCCCCCTGCAAAAGTAATCAAATAACCAGAAGTAGATTTTTTGGAATCAATATCCCCTGCCATGTCAGAATCAGTGTAACCACAAAGAATAGGCTTCCCAATTCCAAAACACAATTTAAATTAGAAGTACCACGAAGATATCTCAACATCCACTTCACAGCTTTCCAATGCTCAATATCAGGATTGGAAAGAAAACGACTAACAACACCAACTGCATGGGTTATATCAGGCCTAGTGTAAACCATTGCATACATCAAACTTTTTACTGCAGATGCATAGGGAATAGATTGCATGTCTTCTTTTTCTTTATCACTAGAAGGAGCTTGTTTAGTGCTAAGCCTAAAGTGTGAAGCCAGAGGTGTACTTACCACTTTAGCTTTATCCATACGAAAACGTTGAAGTACTTTCTCAATGTACTTCTCTTGTGACAGCCATAACTTCTTGGCCTCTCGATCACGAGTAATATGCATGCCAAGAATCTGTCTTGTTGGTCTGAAGTCTTTTATAGCAAAAGACTTGGTAAACTCCTTTTTCAACCTGTTAATTCTAGATAAATTATGACCAACAATCAACATGTTATCAACATATAGCAATAAAATGATAAAATCACTATTAGAGAATTTCTGCACAATAACACAATGATCTGAAGTAGTCTTCTTGAATCCCTGTTGGATCATAATAGACTCAAACTTCTTGTACCACTGCCTCGGGGCTTGTTTCAACCCATACAAACTTTCTTCAACTTGCAGACATAATTCTCTTTACCTTTCACCATAAAATCTTCAGGTTGCTGCATGTAAATTTCTTCCTCTAAATCACCATGAAGGAAAGCAGTTTTCACATCCATCTGCTCAACCTCTAAGTCAAGACTGGCTGCCAAACCAAAAACAACTCGGATGGAAGATATTTTAACAACAGGAGAGGAAATTTCATCAAAATCAATGCCTTTTTTTGACGACAGCCTTTGACAACTAATCTCGCTTTGTATCGTGGAGCATAATTTTTTTCTCCAGTCTTTAACCTTTAAATCCACCGATTTTGCAAAGCTTTCATGTCCTTAGGCAACTTGACCAACTCAAAAGTATGATTATCATGCAAAGACTTCATCTCATCCTCCATTGTTGCAATCCATTCTTTCATGTACTCATTTTCCATAGCCTCTTCATAGCACTCAGGTTCTCCCCCGTCAGTGAGGAGCACATATTCATAAGATGAATAACTAGTAGAAGGCAAATGTTGTCTATAAGACCTTCTAAAAGGAACATCAAACTCAACAGAATTACCAGCATCATCAATATCAATATTCTTAACTGGATCATCTGGAATATGAGTAGGGGAATCATCATGATTGTCAAAATCTTCTACATCAGGCGTATCTGTATCAGGAACTGGATCAAAATCAACTAAATCATCAGTACTCGAAGACACTGATTTCTCTGCCTTCCCAATATCTTCAATGGTTTGATCCTCCATAAAAACAACATCACGACTTTTGACAAGCTTCTTTCCAACCGGATCATAAAATCTATAGCCAAATTCATCATGGCCATAATCAATGAAGATACATTCCTTTGTTTTGACATCTAACTTGGACCTCTCATCTTTTGGCACATGCACAAATGCTTTACAGCCAAAAACATGAAGATGGTAATAGGAAACATCCTTCCCATACCACACTCTGTTAGGAACATTAGCCTGTAAAGCAACAACAGGAGACAAGTTAATAACATGTGCAACAGTACATAAAGCCTTACCGCAGAAAGAAGCTGGTAACTTTGCTTCAGAAAGCAATCATCTGACTCTCTCCATTAATGTCCTATTCATCCTTTCTGCTAAGCCATTGAGATGAGGAGTTTTGGGGGGCGTTTTCTGGTGTCGAATACCCATCTACCTGCAGTATTCATCAAAAGGTCCATAAAACTTGTCACCGTTATCAGTGCGAATACATTTCAGTTTCTTTCCTGTTTCTCTGTCAACCGAAACCTAAAACTGTTTAAAAACCCCAAACACTTGGTCTTTAGTCTTCAAGACATAAACCCAAAGCTTTCTTGAATGGTCATCGATAAAAGTAACAAGATACAATTCACCACTGAAAAAGTCTTAATCCTCATAGGACCACAAAGATCAGAATGCACCAACTCAAGTACCTCTGATTTCTAGGAGGGAGGATGACTTTTAAAAGAAACCTTATTTTGTTTCTCAGCCAAACAATTAACATATTTTTCTAACCTTGCACATTTCAAACCTGTAAGAAGATTTTTCTTGGCCAAACAATTCAGTCCCTTCTCACTAATGTGACTCAGTCTCTTGTGCCATAAATCTGATGAACTATCACAGTCAACAACATTTATAGCATCAACTAAAACAGAAGCTTTCATCCAATACAAACCTGAAAACTTCTTATCTCGTGCCACAATCAAGGAACCCTTAGTGAGCTTCCACTGTCCACCACCAAAGTCCCAAAATTTCATCATCAAATTTTACACCCAGCTAGACAACTGATCAAAGCAACCTTGAAAATCACTCAAGTGATCAGAAACAGAAGTAATTTCCTTATATCTCAAATTCATAGCCTGTTTCAACAAAAACAATATGTTGTTCCCAGTTTTAGAAGCATACAAGGTTTCAAGCTTGTCCCACAAAGTTCTGGCATGTGAATCATTAGCAATATGGTTTAAAACATTATCATCTACCCATTGACGAATAAAACCACAAACCATCTCATGCTCAAAAACCCATTCTTCATCATATTTATTATCAGGTTTCTGAGTAACAAACACAAGTAAGTGTAACTTTTTCACAAATAGTAAATCTTTCATCTTACCTCTCCACTTGTGGTAATTAGTTCTGTTCAAACTAATCATTCTACCGTTATTAGGATCCATTATTCAATCAAGCAAATTTCCCAGAAAAATAAACCAGCTCTGATGCCAGCTGTTGGGAAAGGCAGGTATGCACAACGAAAAAATTACACAATATTTAGTGGTAAATAAAACCTTTCCCGCTTGAGTGGACCCTTGAGAAGCGTAATTTACGACAATCCAAAAAATCAAGGGTGTAGAAAAATAAAGAGATAACAACAAGAAGAACACCAACAATTTTAACGTGGAAATCCCCCATTGTGAATGACAAAAACCACGAGACCAAGTCCAGAAAAATTCTCCACTATGTAAAATATCAAAGAGTACAACAAAGAGTTTCTACAACAGAACATCACAAATAAATGTCTACTCACTCTTAAAATAGTGGAAATCAACAATGCAACAATATCCAAATAGAGACCCACAACGAGGTAAATATAGCTTCTGCCAAAATATGAGAGAAATAAAGTTATGAGTATACCATATAAATGCCCACAATATTCGGAACAATTGGCTGAAATTTCATCCAAAACAGAGCACAAATGAATATCCAACCAATACCGCAAAGTGAGCAAAGCCTTTTCTTTTTCTCTCCAGCGGCGCAAAAGAAACATGAAAAGCTGAAAACCTAAAGCGAAGAAAGAGGCACCGTGCTATTTTTAGTATACCTTTTTTTTAATGAAAGGGTTGGGCCCACTTGAGGAGGCCCACCAACAATGAGGACCCGGTCGAGGTTGGAGTCGCGGTTCTGCTAGCGGCTGACAAAAGATGAAAGGAGATCGTCGCCGTCGTTGTTGGGCTTGGTGTTGACGTTGGAGAGGTCATCGTCGGTGAGGAGGAGGTTGGAGGGTTTGTTTCCTTTGAAGGAAAATGGAAACACGACAAAAACATGAATTTGTTTGGGGAAAAGTTAGTATTTTGAAGGTTAACGTTTTTATTTGGAATTCAGAAGGTATTATTTGTTTGAGATTTACTGTTTAGGAATGCAATTACTGGCGGTCTTTAATCGCCAAAACATTATTGGACACATTTTAAATCATTTTATGTTGCTTTTTAACGGTCAAAATATAAAAACCGCCACTAATATTTTAAAATAATTAGAAATTCAATGCCACATCATCGGTTATTCAGGAACTAAAAACATATTTTGCCCTATTATTTTTAACCAAAAGGCATGGTCCAGTTGATATCACATGAGGTTCAAATGGGCAAACTTTTCCCTACAGTAATGAGGACCTAAAATGAACAAAGAGTGTATTCTTCTTCTTGCATTATCCTTGATTTTGCATAGCTATAAGGCTTTTGAATCTTGCACCTCTCAATTTTGGAATATCTCCGAACTACCTTGCAAGGTCGCAATTCGTCGTTGGAGGCATTTTGCTACCATTCCTGAGCATGCTTCTCCACGAGGTCCTCCCATCCTTTTTCGTCCCTCTTTGTTGTGCGTCACCACTCTCCATTCCACGCCATTCTGTCAAAAACCCCATCGAAGTGCAAGAGAAGGCATATCAGCCTTTGTTACTGGAATGTCCATTTCGAAAATGCATAATTATTATGGAATACATATAGATTTCTAGAAAAATTATTTCAGAATAGAAAAATTCTTTCCAAAAAACTATTATGGAATGAGATTTTCCCTAGTCTATAATAGTTTTTTGAAAGTGTATGTGTATTTCGAAATAGCTATTACATATACACTCCCGGAATATCTATTCGAGAATAGTATTTTTCTTCTTCAAGAATAACCGATGCGAGAAGCTTCAAACTCAAAACTCTAAAACTATAATCCCCTCCTTCATCTAGTCTTCTTGCTCAAACCGTTTCTCAAGGTGATGATTTAGATCTACAATTTCCTTTCTAGGTGTCTCACGATGATGGTGTGTGGTGTGATGGTGCTGTTTTGATTTGTGGTTTTTGTGACGATGGGTGGTGTTTAGCGTGGTGGGATCGGAGTTTGAAGTTGGTGCAGTGGTGCATGACAACATTACTAGAGGAGGGCAGGGTGAAGGGTGGTGCAGAGCAAAGTGGAGGGTCAACTGCGGTACTAGAAGAAGATGATAAAAGAAAAAATGGGACATTTTTGTTCATCCAACTTCCTTTTGGAGGTGCATGATTTAGATGCCTAGCTATAATAGTTATATTTCTTTATTTAAGGATTCTCGAATTATACTTAGATAATTCAAATGTTGTTTTTTACAAGAGAGACTCAAATAGATAATTCAAATAATAAATGACTTAGGTATTATCTTTTTTATATATTATTAAGTTTTATTTTATATTTTTTAAAGTTAGACGGGACACTTGTATGATTATTATTCCGTATAAGTTATTTTGAAAGATTTAAAAAGTACATGAAGCAACATTGAAGGTGCAGAAAGCCAGTCAATAATTTCATCCAAGCAACTACATAATCGGAAAAGGTCAATATTTTATTCAAATATCAAATACAATAGCCCAATAAGTTAAACCGAGTGAAGGCCGACACTCCACGATTTACTACCTGCACCACCATAGTTTTTAAAATCCAAAAATTGCTCTTACCTCTAGAATAGTGCACATTCCCTATGTACATCCTACTCGTCATCGATGGTTCCTTCTCTCTCCGTCAGTTGCCCAAAACCTTAACAAAAGTCTCAATCTCCATCTCAAACCCAACACTCTTCATCTTCCACATTCACATTCACCACCCCTTCATGCAAGTCACATCCCAACAACAAGAATAACTCACTTGGGTTGGGAACAAGAGCCAACCACATACCTAAAAGAGTGTGATTTTGTGTACATGGAAGACAAAATTCTTAGTGTTTGAACTTAAAAACACGACATTGGACACATGCAGTGAGTTATTGTTGCTGTAAAATATCTGGTGGATCATGTATTTGGCATTAGACATGTTAAGAAGTGGGAAGCCATCATGCCACAAGATGGGCCAAAACCATATATAGTACCCACACAAAATATTCTTGTATCCCTTCAACGTAGAAAGGATAACTTATAGTTTGATTTTTGCCGCATGTTTAGGTTCACAAGCTTCAAGCTTTTGGTTCATGGGACCATTGGAGTTTTGTAACAAAAGGACCTCAAAGTATATAATCAATAATAAATGGGTGAGAAAGCACCAGATGTATTGTTGGTCTACCATTACGGATTGATTAATTCAAAATAGGAGTATTTTTCATCAATTTTGGAATAGGTAATCCATAATATAAATTTTATAATCCAAAAAGAGCAATCTAGTACATAAGTTATATTATGGATTTCCTAATCTGGAATTAATGGAAAATGCTCCATATTAGATAATTCGTAACAAAATTTTGAATATTTATCGCATTTCGGATCACCCAATACAGAATGCAGCTATCACAAATAGGGGTATAATGGGATGCAAAAAAATTACCTTACAAATTACCTAATCCGAAACATCAACAAAGGAGGCTGTAGCCTGTAGGGTAGTTTCAAGATATTTTAAAATTTTCAAAATTATAGGAGGTGCAGGAAGTATTTGTGAGATTGAAGAAGCACAATTGCCTTAACAAATAACAATTGCCAACAATAATAAGAGTAAGCCCAATCATCATGATGCCGTGGGAATTCACCAAAAAAAAAAAAACTGGGGGTTAAAACTTGAAACGAAACGTTTTAAAAGGTTGTATTTGTGAAGTATAAACCCATATTTTCACACGACCAAAACCCTCGCGCTCTCCATTCGCATCTGAACTCTCAGTCGCTTCTCGAACCCTACCTTCTTCCGCGGTCACTCTCTTTTTTCTCTCTCTCTTTTTTTTTTTTTGTTTGCTTATTTTAACTACTTCATGCATTTCAATTCTCGTTGTTCTCTTCGTTCGCAAAGTTCATTTCCATTTCAAATCGTGTGTGTTTTCTTCCATTTCTCACCTTCGCTGAAATCCATGCTCCTTTCTGTTGTCCGAGCCAAACCCCGATTGTTTCTTTTTTTGTTAGGATGATGTGAATGAATACTTGGACGTTAATTTTACTTAGATTTATGAACGCGTTAGTTAATAGAACTAAAAATTGCATTTGCAGTGCTTAACCTAGGGCCAGCCATAACTGATTAAGGTTTTATTCAGTTCTTTTGGTAGATTTGTGTTATATTGTAGCTTGATGGTAGATCTAATAAGTGTAAACTGAGTGATATATATTATGAGAGAAGTGGTTTATTGTGAAAGGTGAAAGGAACAAACAATGTAATCAGGCCCTATATATGTATAGGGCAGTGCCTCCTTAGGATGAGGGGGGCTCTGCCTCCATTTTCTTTATGCGCTTTTGTTAATATTATTTTCAAATTGGCCTGCCTTCCCTTAGTATAGAATGTAGATGTAGATACTTTTTCTGTGATTGATTATTGACATGATATGTTTCTCTATTCAGGTGATTGCATTTGAATTCCTGTAATGGCGGTAAGTTACTAGCTACTAAATTTGTTATTTTTCTTTCCTTACTCCTTTTTTTCCCTTCATCTGAGGATTTCTTTTGTGGTGAATGCTGTAGATTGATAATATTTTTAAAAATGAAGCTAGTGAAGAAAAAGGAGAGCGTGCCAGAATGGTGAGCTTGTAATGATTTTATGTTTTGTTTTGGTTTGTTAAGATTGATATACTACTTCTGATATGTACCTGCAAATATTAGCTTGTGTTGTTCCTTTTGAGTAACGGGAAAGTTGGTTAACTCTATCTCCGTGTGTATTATGATTTGATCTTGTGCAGGCTTCTTTTGTTGGAGCCATGGCTATTGCTGACTTGGTGAAGACAACCTTGGGGCCAAAGGGAATGGTAAAATTTCCTCTTCACTCATTATTATATGTGGTGGTGATAAATGGTTTTATTTTCTACTCATAACTAACTCATATATCTTGGATTTGATAACTGCAGGATAAAATTTTGCAGTCAACAGGTAGAGGACATGAAGTTACTGTCACGAATGATGGTGCTACAATCTTGAAGTCCCTCCATATTGATAACCCAGCTGCTAAAGTCCTTGTTGGTATCCTTATCATTTTTTTGTGTTGTGGTGAAAGCAGCTTAGAATTTTTTGGATCTTGGAGAGAGCTAATGTGAAATGCTTGCTCATGTTATTAAAAGGGTTTGAAAGTTACTAAATCCATAATTTTTAACCGTGGAAAATTCAATGCAATGATTCCAAAGCAAAAAGTCTAGGTTTTGAATTTTCTAAAGTACATGACAAACTCCTAGTTCCATTCCATAAAAAACTAAAACAAAGGGATGTCTGTCTGGAGCTAAAACTAAAATATATGTCAGAATTTTGGATAGATGCATTTATCTCCTATCTGAATCCACAATAAGAGATGCAAAAGTTCTTTGTTGCAGTTCATCACTGAATTGAACTCACCAATGTGATGCAGCATAAGTGAAGAAAAGCAGAAAAGGCTCTTCTAAATACTCAAAATAGTAACTCCAGAACTCATTCTGCATGAGAATCATATAAACATCCTTAAGTATAGGAGAGTGGCTTAACAAAAATGGTTTTGGATCATGCCTCCAACTGGGGCATTTAGATAATTAATATACAAATCTTGTGTTTAGCTAGATCCAAGAAGATGTAGCTTCATTATCATTTCAAGAAGAATTTGAATTCTGTTTACTCATTAGACATTGCTGGTAGTCCATAATGAAAATACCAATGTTGTTAAATGGCGGCGCCACTGCTGCAATGGCTGAATTGTTGCCAACCACCATGGGCAATTTGTGAAGGGAGGCCTGCTATGGTGGCACCATAGGCTGCAATGACATGTTATATGGTGGAGTTTTGGCCTTCCACCATTGATAACACTGGAAACACAGTTTAAAAATATTCACAACTTTCGAACCATGCCTCTGTTTAAGCTGCTGGTCTTGAAAAGTAACATTCAAGTTCAATCTGAAAACTGGCCTTTCTGACTTCCTGAATCCTGATAGAATAAATTTATGTGATGAATTTATGCTTACTCATTAGGTAGGATGTGGACTTTTTGTTCAAATGCTTTAGCATCTTTCAGGCAACAGCTAGATTATCATTAATCTTGGATTTGGAGAAGTTTTTGAATAATTTAGCTAGTGGTAATGTTATATGCTACATGTTTATCTTTGAGGTAACAAGCAATTGCATAATAGCCATCCGGAAAAGTGAGTTTTGGCGCATCCAAGTTTGTCAAACTGTAGATGTAAACTTGTGGAGCTTCCATAGACTTATCTCTACGAGTTGACTTTTAAACACTTTGTAAAGTTGTAAGAGTTTACGTAGTGTGAAAAACAATATTAAAAAAAACCTATTATTGACATATGCTCAACAAAATATTTACACAACAATAATTTAAAATTTAAATTTCATAATAAAGCAAATTAACAAACTAAAATAATAAAGTCAGGTAGTACATTAGTACTAAATAAGATCAAAGTAACATAAATGACCAAATCATATATAAATTCATAAATACATCAGTTACTAAAGTGAAAACAGTTAAATAAAAAGCTAATTTCTTCAAATCCATTTGAGCCTTGGTAAAATACTTTTATTGGGGAAAAACTACATTTGTATCCAAATTCGCTTCATCATTTGAGAGTTATGTGAGTTTACACTAATTTATCAGAGTTTACCCAAAAAAATTTGATGTTGAGTTAACTTGTTTTATCCACCTAAAATCATAAAATTGTGAGAGTCTTGGTGTTAACTTGGAAGAGTTTGACAAGCATGGATGCATTGGTAATGTTTCTGGCTTTTGACATATAGTTCACAGGTTCAAATCTTGTTGGAAACCACCTCTACTTGGGGGTTTTGGGTGGGGGTAAGGTTGTGTATATACCTGATCCAGATCACATTAGCTGGGAGCCTCGCATACTTGGTCACTGTTTATAATACCCGTCCAGTTATTAATGAGAGCATTGATGTGGATCTTTCTTTACATGTTTAAATCATAAGATAATCATCCTTAATGTAAGTTAGACATATCAAAAGTTCAAGATGATGAAGTTGGGGATGGAACTACCTCAGTTGTTGTATTGGCTGGTGAACTTTTAAGGGAGGCAGAAAAGCTGGTTGCAACCAAGATTCATCCGATGACAATAATATCAGGTTAATTTCTTTGTTTTTCAAATGGTCCAACTGCTCTTATGATGCAAATTTTGTTGGTGTTTTCTTATTGATAAATTTTCTACTTGCAACTTTATTGATTCACATTGTGAGTACGAGGCAATTTACCCATTAAGTAATTATACCGGACAAGAAAGCAACACCTTCCTTATTGTGCATCATGCTTCTTTAATTTGCATTTTAAATAGCACGTCTTCCTTTATGTCTAGCATCTTTGAATGTTCCTTTGAAGCTAGTGAATGTTAAACCTACCGTGTTAAAATTTTAATCGTTCCGGCTTTCTAATTAATTGTTGATGGCTGTGATTGAGAGGTAGTAATAAAAGTAATCAATGAAATAATGTCCATTTTCAATCTTTTGTTTTCTTTCTAACTTCCAGTGCTGCCTCATCTATACTTCCTTTTTTCCCCATTGTTTTTAGGTTTTCGAATGGCTGCAGAGTGTGCTCGTAATGCTTTGTTGGAGAAGGTTGTGGACAATAAAACAGATTCTGGTATTGTTGTTTCATCCCCCTTTGGATAGGAATATTTCAGGGTTGTATCATTGTCTTGTATCATTGTCTCTGTAACCTTTTAATACATTGTTATTACCATTATTTAATACATTAATTTACTTTAATGTCCAGAGAAATTCAGGTCAGACTTATTGAACATTGCAATGACTACTTTAAGCTCCAAGATTCTCTCACAGGACAAGGAGCATTTTGCAAAATTAGCTGTGGATGCTGTAATGAGACTAAAGGTGAACTGTGCCTATCCTACTGAATGCAAGTTTTCAATTTTGGTAGATTTAGTTAGTAGTATCTCTGCTGTTTGCCAAGTTTTCACCTTCAGATACCAGATTCAATCTTGATCTATATATTTTTCTTCATACTTGACTGAAAACTTACTTAAAAGTATGTTATTAGGAAGTTACATTGCAAAAAACTTGTGTGAAATGATTTGACAGTTTTATAATAATTTTTTACAGTATGAATGTGGCTATTCAAATTTCTTCCACTTCATAAATAACAATGAACTAAGTTTTTTAAGATGATTTCATGATAGTGAGTTTGGAATACTTTGTGAAGACTCAGAAATAATTGATTGAACTTGGTAATTTTTTTCTGGATTATGGCAGTTTTTCATTTGGAGAAGTGATTTTTTCCTTTTTAAATGATCTAAAGTAGGAAGTGCTCTTTAGTTGACTTGTTAACTTGTAATATAGTTATTCAATTTTTTTAATTCTGCAGACTATGCAAACAGATGTGATTATTCCTCAATGGATTTTTTTTATTAGTTTGAGCTATATTGTGATTAAGTTAACTATGTCTTTTCATGTTTTCATTTCTTGTATCTAGCTTTTTAATGATGTGTTTCAAATGCAGGGAAGCACCAATTTAGAATCTATCCAGATTATAAAGAAACCTGGAGGCTCATTAACGGATTCATTCTTAGATGAAGGGTAATATTGCTGAAAGTTAGATTATTTTGAAGTTTGCAAATAGGAATGCTTCAACCTGTTTATTGAATCCTGGTGTATCTTTTTCATATTGAGTTGCACAGGCAGTTTTCAAGCCATTTAGATAAAGTCAAATGCTTATAAAAATTATGAAATTCTACACTTTCCTGCATAATCAATAATTTTGCATTAGTAATCTTGTTATTTATTTTCCAAGCATTGCTTATCCTTGCATTACTCTGGGTAAAAAGTAAGCTTTCTCTCTGTTTTTAATTTTTTTTGGTCAGATTCATTCTTGACAAGAAAATTGGTATTGGACAACCCAAACGGATAGAGAATGCAAAGATACTGGTGGCAAACACTGCCATGGACACAGACAAAGTGAAGATATATGGTGCACGTGTTCGTGTTGATTCTATGGCTAGAGTTGCTCAGATTGAAACAGCTGAGAAAGAGAAAATGAGAGAAAAGGTGCAGAAGATAATAGGTCATGGTATCAACTGTTTTGTTAACAGACAGTTGATTTACAATTTTCCAGAGGAGCTCTTTGCTGATGCAGGAATATTGGCTATTGAGCATGCTGATTTTGATGGTATTGAGCGTCTGGCTTTGGTAACTGGTGGTGAAATTGCGTCAACCTTTGACAATCCTGAGTCTGTTAAGCTTGGGCATTGCGACCTTATTGAGGAGATTATGATTGGCGAGGATAAACTGATTCATTTTTCTGGTGTTGCTATGGGGCAGGCATGTACAATAGTTCTGAGAGGTGCTAGGTACTTGTTATTCTTTTGTTATTTAAAACCCCTTTCAAGTGTTCTTTTGCCTAGTCAGGCATTTTATTTTTGATAAAATATTATATCAAATCTTTTTCTGTCAGCTGAAGTTTTAATATTTTTGGCAGTAGGATTTTTTTTGATGTTTTGTTCCGTTCAAGTATAATCACTATCTATTCATGGTGGATTATATTACTACCTTTTTTGCTGTTTCCATGCTGATTTATTGAAATTTCACATTCAGAATCCTGTATATATTTCCTTTCAGAATATTGGATATGCATATTGAGCTTAATGATTTAACTTCTGAGTGCTGGAATTTTAAATGCTACTTGCTTTTATGCATGTCTTCATGACTTCACGTGTGCTCATAGCATCATACTGAGTTAGTTTATGCCTTTTATTCTTTATTTAGTCCTGTCCAGTTGTTTTGATTGTTTCAATCAATGCACTGTGAGCTGGACATGTGTAGGAGTGTTTTCTATGCACAAGTAGACATCTTTTTTTTTCCAACAAACTTGAATGAATGTTTTTTTCATTTGCACTCTTAAAAGTATGATATGTTTACTTTTGTTGCAGCCACCATGTTCTTGATGAGGCTGAAAGGTCATTGCATGATGCCTTGTGTGTGCTATCTCAGACTGTCAATGACAGCAGAGTGTTGCTTGGAGGTGGGTGGCCTGAGATGGTGATGGCAAAAGAAGTTGATGCATTGGCTAAGAAAACTCCTGGAAAGAAGTCTCTTGCTATTGAGGCATTCTCCCGTGCACTCTTGGCTATTCCAACAATCATTGCTGATAATGCTGGTTTGGACAGTGCTGAGTTGATTTCTCAGCTCCGTGCAGAGCATCAGAAGGAGGGCTGTACTGCTGGAATTGATGTTATTTCTGGCTCTGTAAGTATTGAAACTAGTATTGGGTGAATTTATTTGAGTGAGCATCATTTTTGAATTGCTACATCTGGATTCTGGATGTATGATATTGCCACATTTCTTTTTTCTCTTGGGTTGGTTGTACAAGGTGCACTCACAGGAATATCTTCATATGTTTTTGATTTAATTTGTAATGTTTTATTGTTGTCTTTATGTAGGTAGCTGATCTTTTTTTGATTTCTCCATTAACTGGTTATGCTGATTTTTTGGTATATAGCTTGAAGTGTCTCATCTAAATTTCCAATATATATCTGTCTTGTTTACATCCCTGGTGGACATGTTCATCTTGGTTACGTGCCTAATGCTGGATTACTTGGGATGTATACCTTTAATTAACTAGAGTGTGATAGGTGACCGATGCTGTCTTTCCTTGGGTTATGTAGTATTTATATCCCACTTTGCTATAAATACTTAATAACCTTAGGCATTACTTGCGTTGTGTAATGCATGACATTGTATTTGGTGTGGTACCACTGGTACCGTTATATAATACTATACATATTTTTTGCTGATAAAAAAAAACTAGTGTGTATAACTGATTAGTAAGAGCAGGATTTTACCTTGGTTTATGTTAGTCTTAGAAAAGTATCCTGTCCTCTCTTTCTATTTTCTGTTTGGCTAAACCTACTTTGGCCTGTGCTGTATTTCTGGAAGGTTGGAGACATGGCTGAACGGGGGATATCCGAAGCATTCAAAGTCAAGCAAGCTGTGTTGCTATCTTCAACAGAGGCAGCTGAGATGATCCTTAGAGTTGATGAAATCATCACTTGTGCTCCGAGGAGGAGAGAAGACCGAATGTAAAATATCGTGAGGGTCCAACTTTGGATGATTGGGGTGCTTGCATTTTTTGGCGTAATATGAGTGCTGTGATATTATTGATATGGTGGTTGTGATTGAAGAAACTTGGTTGTAATGCTAAAAATTTGTTGGGTAAATTTTGATTTGTTTTGGAACCCAGTCGCACGCCAGTGGATTGGGGTGGGTGGCAGGGTCAGGTTGGCGGAGAAATTTACTTAGAACCATTTGTTCCTGCCCTGCAATTAGAGTTAATTATGTCTCTCTGAATTTAAAGACATTATCTTTTACTTCATTCTTGAATGAAGATATCTTTCGAGATTTTTCGTTAACTTGCGTCTTTAAAGATTCTTCCATTCTTTAAGAATTTAGAAACTGTATTCGTCTGTTCTGCCTTATATATGTATCTTAATTCTTAGGATTAAATGTAATTTTCTCTATTTTTTAAAATTTGTAATTTTGATTTTCTTATTTCAAAATAGTTATTTAATTATCATATTTTTTAAAATCTGTAATTTTAGTTCTTTCTTTGAAGTGACCGTTAAGATATTAATATCGATTATAACGTAGATTATATAAATTGTCACATTAAATATTATAGTTACTACCGTTGTTCATGGGGGCATTGGTCGTCGGCTTCCATGTAACCAGGTTACTAAGTTAATATTTTTTTATCAGTGTTTTTTGAATTTGATTGAAGGATCAAAATTGTGGATTTTATAAAATTGGAGTGTTAAAAATGTTTTTATTTTAAAATAAGAGAATTAAAATTATGAAATTTTAAACATAAAAAGACTAAATAATTTTATTTTAAAATAAAGAGATCAAAATTATATATTTTAAAAAAATAAGAGAAAAAAAATTATACTTAACCTAATTCTTAACATAAGATGCAAAGAATAGCATGAAAAATTAGTTTATTGAATAATTTAGATTACTAGAAAAAACTTGTTTAATAACTTATATTTTTTATTTATATATTTCAATTATAATTTAATCGCAGTGTTAAAATAAAATTTTCTTTTATAAAATTTGTGTTGTTTTAGTTTTTTTATTTTTCTTTGAAAGTTTGTGACTAAAATAAAATATTACTTATTGAAGTAATAATTTTTTCTGTAATTTACTAAAAAAATCGTTAATTTTAATTTTACTTCTATAACAAGTTTTATATCGTTTTAAATATATTTCTCGCGACTTTGTGTTCAAAGATTAGGTTTGGAATGCATTTTCTCATTTTCATGTTTTAATATAGGAAAACATAACCAGATTGATATTCATAAAAGAGATATTTAAAATAATTGTTTGAAACTACACAATTTTAAAAACAGAGAAATAAAGTTATAATTCAGATATGTAATATTTTTTTTTGGTAGGCATTAAGATATACAATATTAAAAAGTATAAATTATTATTTGTTTGATTTTATAATATTATATTACTTATTCAGTACCAAAAAATATATGTACATTTTTGGTCCCATACATTTAGGTTATACGACATAACATATTTTTCATATATTTATCAAACAATTTAAGTATTCTCGTGTTATGTTTATGGAACAAGGTTTTGATTGTACAAATCGTACCTTGAGTACTTTTTGTCAAATTTTAGACCACAATTTCACGGGAAATATTATGGGACAGTAATTAAACAATCCATCCAAAATTTCGGCACTTCACAACACCTAGAAACTACTTCCATGGGTATTGGGGAAAAGAAAGAAAAAAACTCTCACGTATGCTGATCCTAAATATAGTCAAATTTTATCTAATTTCATCTTATTTAATAAAATTATTCTCAAAATATCTTTTATTTAATTGAGATTGTATTTTTAATTCTTGGTATAAGTTCCAAACAATTTAGAAAAAGAGTTTAGTTCTTAATTTTTTTTATAAAAATAAACAAGGCTTGGAAATCTCCCCTTAGAGAGCAAGTGATCCCAACTAGGTTGGTACCCTTTGCAAAAAAGATCAACAACATCAAGTCCTGAAATAACCTTAAAGAAGAAAAGATATGGGAGCCAAATCAAACCCATGTAAGGGATTAATCAAACCTATAATTTGGTAATTCTATCTTGTTTCTAGTAAGTTTTGCTGCAACAAAAGAGGGGTGAAAACCAGTAGAAATCATCAAAGTTAGATGCTAAAGAGGCAAGTTTGTATGCACAAAAGTTGCCTTCTCTAAAAATGTGATCAACTACAAAATTCATATACTTTGTTATAACTATACAATTGAACCATCTGTTTCTAAGCAACCACGGAATGATCTTGTGATTGTGAAAAGCTTGGAGAATTACAAACCAGTCGCACTCAACCCATAAGCTCCTCAATTTCTTTTTATCAGCCAATTCAATGACTAGAATTGTAACCATAAAAGCTCAGCAAAAAGAGAATTTTTTAGGCCTAATTTAGCAATTAGTTTTTAAATAACATTAATAAAATTAAATTATTTTTGTAACCAAAAAAAATATTTTAACTAATTTTTTTCTTAGCATAAATTAGACGTTTATGTTTGAGAGATTACCAAACTTCTGCCAGCACTTTCAGAAAGCAAACAATCAAATGTTTTATTTCTGGAGAAATACTTTGATGGAATGGGACTCAACACAAAGCTTTGTACACGACTTATTAAGTAATTACAACACATAAAAATAAAAATAAAAAATTACACATGTTAAACAAGGAATAAAGAACTTGTTCTTGTCGGTAAAAAAAAAAAACACTTGTTTTGTACCCCTTGTCAGTTTGGGGCAGAAATGAAATCATAATTTTAGACTTGAGAATCACTCGTAGACTCCCGATCGATTGATTGGATTGGTGGAATGTGGATCCTTGCCGTTTTTTTAATTGACATTTATATGAAACTTTGATTTCTTAAGTTGCATAATGTTTGGCTTGAGTCAGGGTCACCATGCTATTCTCTTTTAAAAACTTGTTTTGCTTTTTTTTTCTCTCCCTATTTTCTCCATGCACAACTTTTTATGACTTGTTCTGTTTTCTTACTAACAGAGATGTCCAGCTAAGATGCTGGTAATTTCAATATAAAATTAAGTTCTTTCTCAAGATGTTTATGGAAGAAAAACACATTTAAAGAAATAATCAGAACAAAGCGATACTCAATCAGTGGGATGAGGTGTGTGCACAGTGTTAATGGAAAGAGAAGAAAAAACTGATGTGTGCGTACCTTTTTCTTTGAAAGCATCCCTTATTTATACTAAAACTTACCTCTTAGTCATTTAAAGATTCTTTCCGATAATCACGGCCAAGATCTCTAACGGTTTGACCTCACGATCTTCACGATAATCAAGGCTGTTATCTTTAACTGTTTATCCTCACAATCTTTACAGTTATTATCCACAATATCCATAATCTCATCTACAGTTGTGATCAATGATCCCAGAGTACGAATTCTTAATGGGCCTTATTACTAGCCCATATACAGAATCCTTAACATGACTACTCAGAATTCATGTTAATGAAAAGGTTGATCTAGCTATAAAGGATGTAGTGAGCAGAGGCCCTTATGTTGTCCTCAAAATGTCCAAAGCTGGTCAGGTTTCTTAACTTTTTTTGCTTGCTTAATAGGGTTGCTTTTGCTTTTGGTAAGCAATCCATCACATTTGGTTCTTAATCGGTTAGCTTTGCTTAATTTTGTTATCTTGTAAGCCAATTAAAATATATTTCCATCATTTTTGTCAATATGAATATGAGGAAAGCATTGCAGTGCTAGATAAGAAGCTGAAGGAACAATAGGTAGCTCTTTTTGCTACTTGTATGTAATGCGCTGTGTGTTTCTTGCTTTGAGGTAGTTCTTTTGCTACTTATAAGTGTCTTGTTTTGCTTTCCTGCAAAAGCTTCCATCAAGGTATAGTCCTGTTAAATATGCTAAATTGGTTGGGCCACGGTGAATTCATGAAAGTTATATATGCTTTAGTGAAAAATGTGTCCTATGATGCAGTTTGTATATACAAGGACAAATACTGCTTGCATATCTAATGGGGGATGTTGATCGAGTTTGTCAAAAGTCCTATTTCTTGAAGCAGTAAAGTTATACATGTGCTTGGAAGATGTCTATAATGATGCTATCTATAGTTACAAAAGATAGCAGAAAAGAGTCGTTTAACAAAAGCTAATTCTGCACATTGGTAGTTACCGATGTTTATAAAATGAACATTTTGGAAGAAGACATTTTTAATTCTCGTAAAGGATTTAACAATATTGTCCCTTAAAATTCCAAACAATAAGGAAAACAATGGAAAGTGTTGACATTTTTATTACTCCTAAACTCTAATTTAAGTTAATGCTATCAATCTTAAGATGAGTGGAGGAGGCATATGTTTTAACGAGGATTTTAAGTTTGAAGGAGAAAATGGGTAATACTTGTCTTGTTATAAACTAAAAGATCATATTTTTAAACTTTTGAGTATCATCAAAGATAAAACCACTGCACTTAGTAATTAGTATAGCTACATCCAAACTATTTGCACTTGAAGTAAAATGAAACAACTTGTATAATAATGTAGGTCAATTTGTGCATTTAAGAGTTATGCAATGAGCCATATTAACATTAACAGTACTCTTGTTGACATAATCTAACTAGGCAAAGAAAAGCCAGAGAGAACTTGATAAATTATGTAAATATTTGAGTCTCATACACACTTACAGCAAATGTAGTATATAAGATAGATTAAATAAATACAATAATTAGTACCATATCAATGTATAATCTCGCTAGCATAATTTTAAGCTCAATGGATATCCAAGGTTCAAAACACAAAAGCTAAAATAATAAATTCAAATTTCAAAGTACATATCATTTGAAGACATACTTGACGATACCAGGAATATGGATATTCATGAAGTAGTCCTCCCAATCAATCATTTTAGGGTCAAAGTAAAATAAATGTTCCATCTCTGCCCCACCTTGTCTTGCCAATATTTGCAACTTTTCTGTGTTCATATTGTCAAATCTGTGCATAAAACAAGCTTGTCATAGTAAATTAATTAATATTAAAATCTTAATTACTTTTGTTTCAAATTAATTATCTTACACGCCATTGAAGAACAAGTAGGGCCTATAAAGGTCGACCAACCGTATCACTGTATGGATCTTCCTTCTAATGTCAAGATACATTCCCTGAAAATATTGGCAAAAGACAGCATTTGCTAGCTCTAGTCCCTATTAAAATATGCAAACTAAGTCAGCACATTCTACATATGATTATTAAGAATAAGTTGACCATGGATGCCATATCAAAAATACAATTGCATGAATAGAGGAATCTGCAGTAGAAATTGAGGATTACATATATAAACAACCTTTAATGGAAGCAAGTAACGAATGAACATGTATCTTTGGAAGCTAGCCATGTTGTCCAATACTGTAACTTTGCCAACCTTGACGGGTATTCTTTCCTTGTTTACCCACGGTTTTGCCTTGAAATATCTAAAGCCATAGTCTTTAAGATTGTGGTATCTAATTGGATTTGCAAAAGAGGAACCCACTTGATATATGATATTATCACATGGTTGATTTGAGTGAGCCACCATCGCCGTTATTATTGCGTTCACCACCATGTCTGCTGGTATCTGCTTTAAACTCAGCTTAAATTAGTATATCCATTTTGACGAGTCAAGAATGTATTGCAGCATGTATTTTATGTATTTTGAAAAAAGGTTTGGGTTAGAAAATGAGCAAGTTAACAATTTATAGCATATATTTTCTTCATTTAGTGACTCACCACATCAAAAATTCCATTAATGTCTGCAAGGAAGCATGTTAATTTTCCTTTGCCATAAGCAACTATTAAACTATCTATGGTTCTGCAAAAAGTCCAAAGAGTAAACATAAGAAAAATCTAGGTTATGTTCTTATACTCTCATTATCTTGGAAACTAAAGCAAATTAATAAAAGAGATATAAAATAATGGATAAATTAACATGCATTGTAATACTAGTACTTAGCACAATGGATTGCATGCATGCACATGAACAAAATAAATTTTATGTAAAATTTGGTAATTTACCTCACTCCTTCGACCCATCCAGGGAAAGGTTCTCTGTAAGTGCTAGTAACCATTGTAGGACGTACAATAACAACAGACATATTTTCCTTGAGGGTTTCTACAAGCATTTCTCCCATTGCCTTTGTAAAGACATATGTGTTTGGCCATCCATATAAAGTTGCTCTGAATTTATTAAAGACACCATGTTAAACTTAAATCAAATTTTAACAAATTGAAACTTAAGAAAATAATTGTAACATGGTCAAATTGTATATAGAAGGAAGTGACCTCATATATTGGAAGTAGTATATAGATGCTAACCTTTTCATACCCAAGTCTTTCATGGCCATATTAATATCATCCTCTGTGGCTCCCTCTTGATGAAGTTGGATCAACTTATCCTCCACTACTTTCTTTTCAACGTTAATGTCTAGTCCAGGCACTCCATTTAGCGACACCCCCAATTCACATGGATCTTCCACTATGAGTCCTCCTCTCTCACTCTCACCACACACATATGCTGAAGCCATATATATTAATTGTGTTGATTAATCTTAGGTAACTTAGGGAAAGTCTATTGAAGATATATATGTTGAATTGCATCGACATAGAGCACCCATATTAAGTACACATAATAACTGTGAGTTTTTTCTTAGTTAAATGTTTTGTAAGTCCATCCGATAATTGTAAATATTTATTCATAGGAGAGATTCTGATTAAATTAATTTTAATCACACTACACGGAAGAGAGCCTAAAGCCATATTTCTCTTATTAATTCTTTCCCAATCTAATTATAATACCAGGATATTAGACTTCCAAATTAACTTATGCTTATGGTTAAGCTCTACAGAATGGTGTTCTAATTTAGTGGTACTGTATACATATATACTGCAGGAGTGGTCTCATAATTGGGTATGCCAATCAGTAGAATCTAATATTTTTTCATGGTCTGTCCAATAATAAGTGAAACTTAAAAAGTAAAATTTGAGAGAAATATTTTTACTTTAAAGTAAGCTTATATATGTAGTATTTTTTGCATTAAAATTATTATTTTTATTGTCAAATGTTAGTTGTTAGAATGTTAATTTTGTGAGTAGAAAAAATTAAACTTGCAATCTTTTTTGTCTTTTTCTTTTTCCCTTTAATTATCCAACTCACCTTATATTTTTTTTTACTTTAAAATTAATAGTAAATATTTTTTGTGTTGGTCAGGAACAACTATTTCATTAAAATCGGGGAGAGGACAAGGGGTTTACTTGCATTCATATCTAATTTTCCCTGTTTCTCTGAGCCGGGCCACTTCATCAAAATTAATATATAGTATCAGAATAATGTAATAGTTAATGAAGAAGATCATATAAACGGATAAACTCCTGATGGGTTGGAAGCTGGGTCATCTATATGTTGAGCTAAAAAGTGTAATATTAGTCGACTTTGTGATACCATAATAATTAGGGTTGAGGTGAAACATAAACAAACCTTCACGGAGATTGCTTTTTCTGTATATTTGATGAGCATTGCTAGCTAGCTACGACGCGGGCAAAGAGTGGCTCAATTGTGTAGCATGCAGGTTTTATTGTTTTAGATTCGTTCAAAAGAAAGTTAGGGGTGTGTGTGTGTGTGTGTGTGTGGAATATGCACTAACTAATAGTACTGCTTATGAGATCAATTTTAATACTAACCCGTTGATACGTGGACAAGCACCTTTAGCTCAACACAACTTTTGGCGAAGTTTAAAACATGCTTAACTCCTAATGCATTTATACCCAGAGCAACATCGTATCTGCATATAATAGTTAATAAGATATAAATATTATGCGGACAAGAGAGAGTCTTTTGCAATGTATATATGTAGATTTTCTTAATTTAAGTAAAATTTAGAAACTATAAAAATATTTAAAAATATAAGGAATTAAATGTGTATATATAAGTAGTTTAGATTTAGGAAAAAGAGAGAAATTTTTGAAACAAAAATCATTTGAGATATATGCAGATGATATTTAAAATGAAGAAATATTTTTTTTAAAAATAAAAGTAATTAAAGTTAACATATATAATCTTAACATAAAAAGAATAATCTTCAATCAATTAAGATTTTTAGATTTTTTTAAAATACAAAATAAATGTTAAATAATTAAATAAAATTTCCATAGGATTTATATGATCCCATATATACCTTTCATCAAAATTAGTTGTGGCAGCTAAATTGATTATACAATGAATTTGATTGCAAATTTCTTCCCGTAGAACGGGGTCTTTCAAATTCAAGTCCTCTTGAGAAATGTCCCCGGGCACAAGAGCCAACTTTTCTGAAACAAATGTATTGAGCTTTGCACCAAGAGTTTCCTTCAACAATCTAAACAAGTCCTTCTTTATAATCTACATATGGAAAATTAAGAATATGCATGCAGCAGGTATCAGGCACAAACTGAGTTAACGTAGTGAAGAAGTAATAGCAATATTACATCATGTGTTAATTTGTTTTTTTCTTCTTTTTTTCTGACTATCATGTGTTAATAGCAATATTCTAAGTTTGTATCAATTCTCAATTATAATAACTAACGTGTATAACTAAAACGGGTTTTCTTCGCGCACGTCAACTCTGGGCATAACACATTAATTTACATTGGGGCTACGCAGGAGAACGCCCCAACATTGGTGTGTTTGCACTTTCCACCTATCAAGGTCCAAAGGCAAAAATCCCTACGGGCTTAACACATATTGAGAACTTTATGACAGAAAGAAAGAAGATAAGAGATGAAATAATAGAAGTTATAGCAATTATTGCATTGACATGTCTTAATTAAAATTTTACAACTATATAATTCTCATATTACTTTTATTTAAAATAATGAGAAAATAGTATATAGACAAATAGTATAAAATGTTAATTTTTAAACTATCAACCAATAAAACATAGTAATGTGTATGATAATTTTATTATCTTTTCTAATAATTATCTTAAAATTTATCTCTAGATTATTTTATTATTATAATTGATGATGTAAAAAAATTATATTATCAATGCATAAAAATTAAATTATAAAATGATATAATAAAGATTAATATAAATTTAATATACTTTTTAAATTAAAAAAATACTAAGGATGCTGATTGGTTACTTAATTTTTTACAAAAAAAAAAAAAGAAGTTACCTTGTATTTCGTCAAGTACAATTGTATGTATGCTATTGGTTTAAAAGTGGACAAGTATTGCTTTGTACAATTCATGCAAAGAAGCTTCTTCCTGACGAAATACAGTATCATCTTTTTAATTTTAGAAAATCAATCTAAATATGTCGTACTAATAATTTAATTAATGTGTAAATATCATTACTTTGTACACCAAAAAAAATGTATCATTAATTGATTGAGAGTTTTGATTCAAACTTTATTAATTATTACATATATCTCGTGAAGAAAACGAAAAGGTAAAAAACAATGCCAGCAGCAGAAATTGGAGATAGTGAATAACCAGCCCCTCCCACACAGCTGAAAGGGCACCAACATATATATATATATATATATATATATATATATAATTTTTAGGTGAAAATAAGACTTTATATACATGCAACATACGTTCACCTCATTGTGCAATCGTTGAGTGGCAGATTCAGCATCTGTGGCTCTCAAAAGAAGATAAAGTTTCTTCACATTTGGTTGCACTCTTAGTACCTTCTCCACAAAAACTGCAATATCACACAAGTAACACACAACATGGTAAATTAATACCAGTGCATGCACAATAAGCAAGTTTACAAAGAGAGAGAGAAAGAGAGCAGCACTTTTGGCAAGGAATCCTGTGGCACCAGTCACCAAAATATTCTTGTCCTGAAGGAAGTGGTTTATGCTTTCCAATTCCATTGGAGGAATATTAAAGTACGAAGATAATAAAGATATCAAAGAGTAGATGGAACTTCAAATGAATTAGAAACTCAATTTGATATGATGATGTAGGTAAAAAGTTGTGCCTCATATGTCATTATGGCCTTGTCATATATAGAAGAAAAAAAATCCAACTGATGATATTTACGTATGACATGTGTGTGTGGTGACTGTGGTCCCAACTTTCGAGTGTGATTTAATTTGTGAAATTTATAAATGTGAAAACTACGTTCTGCTTGCCGTCTGCCACATGCCAATCCATTGTGCAGGTCACTAAAAACGGTGAATCCATGCACTGTGTATTCAGCGAACATTTTTATTTTTGGTATATACTAGTATACTAATAGTAGTATTCAACGAACATGTCTCAACGGTTGTTGACCCTAACGCAAGTGCTACATCGATATATCTCTGCATATATTTATGCCAACACGATGTTCCTGCAACACCGTTGACAATTATGTAAATGTTTGGAGATTTCTAGCTAGGGCTCAGCCTCGGGATAACAAAAGATCATGATCAAGGATACGAGATTCCAAGAGGTTGGCCATTCGCGGCATTAAGCAATTAAAGGCTTTTCACCGCGTTGCGCGAGAATTTATTAAAAGAATTGAAGATAAGTACTTAACTAAATAATAGCAAGAATTAATTATATAAAATAGAAATAACACATGATTAGATCATAAAACTCTAACTAAAATAAAAGAAAGGAAACTATCCAACATAAATAAAAAATTTCAACACACACCCGTTACATTGAAACGCAATCAAAATGACACACCAATAATAAGTTACATTATTACAAACATTAAAAAAATATATAATAAAAGTAATAGTAGAAATATATATCGTTGGTTTGGTTCAACTTTGAAAAGTATAAACTATATATTCAAAATCCAAACTAACCAATATCAGATTTTAATAGATTTAATTCGATTTGAACCGGAACAAGAAAAAAAAAATCCAAATAAATTTACACTACCAAACAAGCCCATTAAGCGACCGATTAAATCAGTCTCTAAAATGACCATATTGGTTACTATTTATCTGTCAGTGATTTAGTGCTGCAAACAGCTGTGTTATTGAATTGTTTGAAATATTGAAAATATTAAATTTTATATTTTTGTGAATTCGCAATTTTATAATTATTAAATTGTTTTTCTATAAATATTCGGTCGCAAATACTTTATAATAAATTTAGCGACTGATAATATCGGTCTCAAAGCAAGACAGATAACTTTTTTAAAAAAATTATTTTGATCATTTAACCGAATATGTCAATCACCAAATATTAACAAACATTAGCGATCGAATTGCTCGGTAGCAATGTTTTATATATAACTGCATTTAATATAAAAAGTTTGCTACCAGATTAGCTATAAATCTGTTTCATTTATGACTGAAGCATTGATTACTAACAGTGTCGTTGAATCTTGAAAATTCTGATTATACTAAAAAAGATAAGCGGTCACAGGACCAGTCACTATTTAAGGCCGATGCTTTCAGCTGCAAAATTTCGGTCGCTAAATCGATTTTATTTTATTTTTTTTATATTTTGTTTGGTTTGAATCGTGGCTTAATTTAGACCAATGAACACACCTAATTAATAGTACTTAATAGATTTTTACAAGTCCTAGTTCGAATCATTGGAAAAAACAATCCTTAAGATGATATGAATTAGTATAAAACAATTACATTAAAAATTATATATAAAGTCATTACTAAAAAGAAAAAAAGATACAACATGAGACTTTCTACATCATCGCTAAACAACCAAGGTAGTAAGTAAACCGGTGTCACTTTGATAAATAAATAAAACTGTTCACGTTAATTAAAATGTTAATCGATGCATTTATAAATAACGCTTAAAATATTGTTACGTCAAAAGATTTACAAACATACTTATTTCATTAATTTGTTTTTCTCTGTAGCACAGTTAGTGTTTATCTCATAATCCTAAAGTTCTCAACCTCTTCCTGTTACATTAATTTCTCTCTAAATTGTTATGTAAAAAGATTTCAAACATAATCATTTCATTTGTTTATCTCTTGATGCATGACCTAGCTAAAAAGAGGAATCATATATAATTCTTTGTAGTCTTTAGAATCATGCATGCATTCACACAATCATTAAATACGTATTTTAAAATTAATTTATTGAGATAAAATATAAATTGTTAACTCTTTATTCAACGGTTCTAATTCAAAATCGTGTATAACCCATGTGTTTAATATTTAAAAGAAAGAATTTTATTATCTTTAATGATTCTATCTAATCCAATAAAGATTGTTGGTGGTAGAAGACATTTGTGGTCTCGTATAAATTGTTCTTAAACACATAAAATAGTTAATTATGGTTTGATAATCCATGTTAATGTTTTGTTTTAGGTTTTATATATTGGAAATTGTTTATTTCTTAAGAACTGAAAAGAACATCTAAGAGATCCATATCTAGGGATATAATGATCTTGTTTAGCCTAAAGTTTTCGTTTTTACTCTTAATGCAAATTGTTTGATGTAGCTTTTAAGGGATTAGGAGTAAAATTAGGTGATTTAGGTTCTTCCACATGAGGAATCATGGTTAGAGTAGATTAAAAGATGAAGTTAATATGAGAATAATATTAAATAGCGAAAAATCTCTAATATTGCATCAAGAGTAGTTTTGGTTAGTTGAGCCCCCAACATACTTTGCATTTTGCATCAACCACCACTTCCCCTCTTCGAGTGTTTGTGTATCTTCCCTTGCACTTGCTCTGTTTTGTAGTTTAAATTACATTAAATTCATTTACATGCCTTTTCACTCTGCAAATACCAAGTCAATTCATTAATTGCTTAAAATTAGACATATACAAACGCTGAGTACAGTCAAAGTCCATGTGAACTTGACACTTGGATTTACCATTTTATTACTACTTGGAAAGTTTGGTGCACTTGCCAAAGGGTTAACAAGTTTTTAGCGTTGTTGTTGGGGACTTTGTTCCTTTTATTCGATAGTTGTATACTCTCATTTTTAAGCAATTATTCTTTATCTTGATTCTGTTTTGTATTTAATTACTTAACCTTGTTAATTTGTTCTCTAGTGTTCTTATTTTTATATGCGAGGTAAAAATCCGGCAAATGATCTTGTTCCATTGAACCCAAAAATTGAAGCTACCTGTTGGAGAAACAACGTTGCAAGAAGGAGATAAGAGAGCCAAGCTCTACAAGGAGAAAGAGGAGACTGTTCCTGTTCATCATCTTCAAACCATCCTCTTACATTGGAGGAGGAGCCAATTGTGTGCAACCATCCTCCTATCTTTAAGGAGCCTCCGATGGCAGAAGAACCACAGAGGGTGATGATTAAGGATTATTCTAGTTCCATAACGCCGCTATACTTCACAAGTATTGTGCAACCTAATGTTCAAGCATCCAATATCTCATACCCTTATTCACGCATCCAGCTCATTCATGGAAATCTTTTTCATGGGTTGCCCAACGAAGATTCTTACACTCATCTGGCTACTTACATTGAGATATGTAATACAGTCAAGATTGTTGGAGTCCTAGAAAATGCTATCCGCCTCAATTTGTTCTTGTTTTCTTTGGCCGGTGAAGCGAAGAGATGGATGTACTCATTCAAAGGTAATAGTTTCAGCACATGGGAGGAGGTAGTGGAGAAGTTCTTGAAGAAGTACTTTCCAGAATCTAAGACAGTCGAGGGTAAGGCATAAATCTCATTTTTCCACCAATTTCTTAATGAATCACTTAGTGAAGCTCTAGATCGCTTCCGTGGGATGCTTCATATGACTCCCACACATGGGTTTAGTGAGCAAATCCAGCTCAATATGTTCATAGATGGCTTGCAACCCCATTCAAAGCAGCTATTAGATGCATCTAATGGTGGAAAGATTAAATTGAAGACCACTGATGAAGCAATGGAGCTGATCGAGAATATGGCAGCAAGTGACCATGCTATCCTCCGGGATAGAGCATATACCCCTTCCAAGAAGAGTCTCCTTGAACTTACATCGTAAGATGCATTGTTGGCTCAGAATAAGCTCCTAGCTAAACAATTGGAGACCCTCACTGAAATATTGAATAAGCTCCCTCAACAACTGCATGCAGTTGCAGTTCAACTAGATTCACTTTCTATTATGCAGGTTGGAGGATGTGCTTTGTGTGCAGGGGCTCATTAGTCTTGTTTGTGCATGACTTAAGAGGAGGCGTCCAAGGAAGTTAATTACGCTCACCTTCACATTTTATATTTTGTTGGAATGAATTTGCTTTTAAACAATTGTACCAAATTAGACTGCAAACACCCTGATTTATTTATTACTTGTGTTCTTATTGAATTGCATATGGCTCTGGACCACATGGGGCTTCCAAAGTTTTGGGTTAGAACAGGAAGTCTTGGGTTGGGGGTTTGGACTGCATACGTTCTTTCACGGTTTATGCTATTTACAGCTTCCCTATTTGCTAAATACGCCTCCTTTACATTTATTTTCCCTAAACTACCCACTCATTTCCTTCTCCCTCTCACGTAACTCTCTTCCCTAAACCCCCAACACGAACTTCAAAATGCATAAAGTCGATAACAACACTCTATTTGGGCTTTCTTCAGAATTGAAGTGTAGTGTGATAACAAGAATTTTGAAAATCGCAAACACCATTGATTGGATCCAACTGCCAATACGCTTTTTCAATCCCATAATCCCTTTTCCCCAAATTTTCCCACTCTTCACCTCGCAACTTCACAAATCGATGCAAACTCAGAATCACCACTTCTAATTCTCTTTCCACTTCCAATCAAGACCAAGACGTCGAATCTGTGCAACTATTTGAGGTTTGTAAAAAATGAAAGGAAAAGCAAGTAGAGAAAAAGAGAATAATTTAACCAAATTATGAAAATTGAGAATTCAGCGTTATCTATGTTAGTCCAAATGAAAATGGATTTGATTTTCTTAAATAAGATAGGAAGAAAAAATCATACTAAAAATCATTAGTCAATTTTTTTAGAGAAATTTAATTATTAATGAAATTAGTGATTACGTCCCATCAATAACATAATCAAAGAAAAAGTGTCATTGAAGTGAACAATTTATAAGTTGGATTTGGGGCAAGTCTTACCCGTTCCCAAGCAATTTCACATGTTAATCTTAATGTGGCTTGTTAATCTTAATGTGTCATGTTAATCATTAGTAAGTGTTGACATTATTTTTAGTACAGATTAAATTAATGAAAGGAATATTTACTACATGAAGGAAGAAAACAGGGAAAAGTGAAAAACTGATTTTATATCCAACAAACCATCCTAAAAAAGTATTTGGACTGTTACTTGTTGTAAGAGACTGAGAGATAAGCAAATTAAAATTAAAATATATGATATTGGATACACTTGATCAAAGTTTTGAAACACATTTGGCAGCTAGCTAACACAATTATACTGCCCTTGAGAAACAAATAACATAACTATAATGTGACTCTTCTAGCTAGTACAAATTTGAACATAATAAAATTACTGGTTTCAAAGCTCTATATATCACTTCAATTTATAATATCACTTCAAAATGTACTTCACCACACCAGGAAGATGGATGTTCAAAAAGTAATCTTCCCAATCAATCAGTTCGGGGTCAAAATAAAACAAATCTGTCTCCACCCCACCTTGTCTTGCTGCCATTCTCAACTTCTCTGTGTTCATATCATCAAATCTGTATGCCATAACATTTTTTTGTCTAAGTTCATACCTTATAAAGCATTAAATATTTAAAAGAAGGATAAAATGTGTTTATCTCTCTCAAAATATCTCAAAATTCAGTTTTAGTTCATGTAAATATTTATTATGTTTTTAGTTTTTACATGAATCAAAAGTTGCACAATTTTAATCTCTGGTCAGAAACTAAAAACACGTAATTCTGTTAAAATGTGTTTCTGTTAAAATGTAAGGACTAAAAATATATTAAATTTTTATGGAAATTTAAATCAAATTTTGAGGGAGCAAAAAAAAAATTTTACCCTTAAGCAACACAGGTACATGATAAAAAAAAAGCTAGAACGATTGGACCTGCATTGAACTGAAGCATATAGAGAGTGATTCTAAAAACTAACACTTACGCAGATTTAAAGAACAGGTAAGGCTTGTAAAGGTCCACCAAACGCATCACAATCTGAATCTTCCTATTGAGATTAAGATATGTTCCTTGGAAATACTGGCAAAATGCAGTATTGGCCAGCTCAAGTCCCTGTTAAATGCAAGAAAAAAAATGTGTAAAACTTTGCTATGAAATTTGAGTGATGGTGAAATATTGGTGATGAATGATGATCACTACAAAAGAACCCTTTACCTTTAATACAAGTAGGTAGCGAATGAACATATATCTTCTGAAGCTATCCATGTTGCTCAACACTGTAACTTGTCCAACCTTAACTGGCCTTCCATCCTTGTTTATGCATGGTTTTGCTGTGAAATATCTAAAGCCGTACTCTTGAAGATTGTCATATCTTAGTGGTCTTCTAACAGAGGAACCAACATGATATATAACATCATCACTAGGATGATGTGCATGAGCCACCACGGCCACAAGTATTGCATTCACCACCATGTCAGCTGGTATCTGATTATTAAATTGGTGATATTAAGATGAGATCAGAAATTAATCACAATGAAGCATTAATAAATTAAGGGCTTGATCATGTAGAATCTCTCACCGCATCAACAATTGCTTTGAGATCTCCAAGGAAGCATGTTAATTTTCCTTTCCCATAAGCTACCGCTAAACTGTCAATGGTTCTGTAACCAAAAATAAAAGGAATAGGAACTGTAAATTTTCATTTTATCTCATTGGACTTTGTTGGACAAAATACACTATTTTAATTTCTTTTCAAAATACTTTTTATGTACAATAACAACAATAAAGTTAAACCTAAGACCTCATGCAAACTACCTGAATCTCTCGTTACTATACTAGGCCATCCTAGTGGGTTATTTCTTTTCAAATATGCACATAAATCATCACTAAATGGATATTCAATACTTAACATGTGTCGATGGAGACAAATTTAAACAAAGATTTACCTTACACCTTCAGCCCAACCGGGGAAAGGTTCTTTGAATGTGCTGGTAACAATGGTGGGACGAATGATCACAACGGATAAGTTTCCTTTTAGTTGCTCCACAAGCATCTCTCCCATTGCCTTGGTGAATACATATGTGTTTGGCCATCCATATAACTTTGCCCTGACAAGTTATATAAACAACAACACAGTTATGTTAAATTTGGTTTTCAGAACAGGTACTGAGACTAAACCAGTAACTAATTAGCAACGAACAAAAAATCATTGTCTATCTGTAATGGATTGATCAGAAATTATATATCATGAAAGTAAATATGGGAGAAAAGTGTTAGACATATTCTTTTGTATTTGGGCCACTAAACTAAGGGTCCTAGAATGCTTCTTTATGTTCACAAGCAATTAAATTTAAAACACAAACTTCAAAATTAACCATTCTACCTTCTGAACAAACATAAGCTCATCTCAAAAAAATACTAAAACTCAAAGTAGAAGAGTAATGTTATTCCTATGTCAATTAATTTCCACATTTTTTCACAGCTCTCCTAACAATTTTTTTTGTTAAAAGCATGGTGGAGAGACTCAAAAAAATTAAAAGAAAATTATGTAACTTATTATCTAAAGACTCCTCATTATATAAAGGTAAGAAGAAGAGATATTGTACACAACCTTATCCTTACATAAATAAAGAAGTTATTTTCGGATTTGAATTCATAATAAAAAAATCACTAAAACATAATTTTAGACTATAGTAAAACTCGCTCTTCAGTTACAAGATTCAGAATAGAATTGAAATTTATAACTTCTCTTCGTCTCACTTTTTATGTTAAGTCATATCATCTATCATATCTAGAATTTTTTTCTCTCTTTTGATACCACAGTCTCACTTCATTGCAGAGCCACCACTCATCAAGACATGCACCTCATATGAGTCTCCCGCAGCATGATTGCTGCAAAAATTAAAAACAGGAAACGTACACTTGGGACCACTCATTAATTAAATTGAATGATATTAACCTATATTTAGATGATCTGTATATATTCTATATATTATGGTAGGCTCTATTTTTCCTCTGACTAGTCATTTTTACGTTATCACTAGGCTCAAGAAAAGGAAAGTTATATTAAAAAAATAGGAAAGTTATATAGTGTCCTTGAGTGACACTTGATTTTATATGTAACATTTGTGCAACAAATTCTGGTAGATCTAATAATTTTTATCTCTTTATAACATTTTTAGTAGTAAATCTTAAATTAGAATTTTAGATTATTTTTTGATGAATTTCATAGTATTAGATATGATTGAAGATCTTTTAAGATCTCCTCCATTTCTTTCTTTAGTGGTAGATCTTATTTTGAGATCTTAGGAAGAGAAAAAGAGAAAAAAAATTATTTTTTAAACAATTTATAGATCTTGAGGGTTCTTTAATAAGAACACATTCTTTATGTTAGAGATCTCTTCACCTTTTTTATTGATAGATCCAGTGAAAATTAAATCTTGAGCTTAAGATTTTTGTTCAAGATCTAGTACTAAAAATGTTCCAAGTATTTTGTGTAGAAACTATGTTTGTTTTAGTCAAAGCAATTCGTAAGAGCTGATCATACTCACAAGTTCTGTTAACATGTTTTACACATAGAAAACCACAATTTCTAAAATATATATTTTGTCTATCAGTATATATGACTAAAATTGAAAGAAAACAAAAGAAAATGCATCTAACTAGTACCATAAAGGATAATGTGCCGCAAGTTGTAGTTTAACATAATTTATTTCAGGAAAAGAATTTGCAACACCTGACGTGAGGACTTTGAAGAAATTAAACACACACACATATAACAATGTATAAAATTCTAACATGTCATTTAAACGTAAAAATTAAAAGAAAAAAGAAAAAAAATAATAATATGTCATGATTCCAACAACTATATAACATATGAATAACTTTTTGTTAATTTCATAAAAATAAAAAAAAATTATAATATATGTTATGTGTTTCAGGATGTGTTTGGATTTTTGGTAAGGAAATTCTAAAAATACATTTAAGAGTAAAAATAATTTGTAATCATATTTGGTTATATTTTTAAAGTATATTTGAGAGTAAATTTTTTATTTAAAAATTCGAATTAGAAAAAGTAAGACTTGTGATACTTTTTCAAATTCAGTCTATAAACTTAGTTAATGAAATTTAACTCAGTTATGATAAATTCCTAATGCTACCTTTTTGATAACCCACAGTAAAAAGTCTATAAACTTCAATTCAATCTAAACTTAAATCTGAAAACTTTAATGCAAGGATGCACTTAGTATTTTTAATTGACGTGTCATGAAGAAAATGATCCATGGGGAGAAGTCATTTTCGGTCTGATTTGGAGGTCACGCTAGCTTGACCACATGTTGGCGTGGAAAGGTTATTAATTAAAGAGCCATAATTGGACTAACGACTCTCCTATATGAAACAAATAAATAAATATCTTTAGCTAGCAATTAATCTTATCTTTCTTCTTCAATATGGAATTGGATGAGTTATTCCTGTTTGGTAAAAAGTCAATTCGGGGTTTTAATGGAGCAAGCCAATCAAGCCCCACATTGATTCATTACACGTCCCTTACTTTCATAGTGTTACATCCATCTACAGTATTTCATAGTGCTACATTTTTTTCCAATAAACCACCCAGGAATAATACTTTGGCAAATGCTACTTGGCTTAAAGACATTAGAGTCTTTTTATGGAATAAGGACATTATAGTTAAGAAAATAAAAATATGAAATTTTCATTAAAAAGAAAGTATTATTATGCTAAAAATATAAATTTTACTGAACACTTTTTTAAGCAATTAAAAAATTAACATACATAATAGAATGCACTAACATTTGTTAATTAGTTTCTTGTAAAAAAAACATTTTTTAATTAGTTAGAAGTAATTGGATAGTTGTATTTGTTTAACATTAGAAATTATAAGATTGACCTAGTTATTAAAGTAAGAAAGAAGAGAGATATCATAAGTTTAAATGTCTTTTACTAATAAAAATTAAAAAATTTATAATTAATATTTATCTATAAAAATTATTTATTTAGCGTTAGTACCGAACTAAAATGGCTTTTTTGGTGTTTCACATGCCAGACATGAATGGAACAAAACAAACACTCCATTGACGCTTATAATTTTGGTTCTAGCTATATATGTCAAAGGTCCATTTAATTGATCTTGCATACATGTGTGTACAAAATGACATATGACCGCCTTTTATAGGATTCGATTACATTATTCGTTCCGTTCGTTCACGCGACGTGTGTGTAATGCTTCCTCATAAATGTGTAGGATTGGAAGATTATAATATACAGTCTTCGGGCCCTACATAACCTAATCGAGTAATCGTGTATATAATAATATGCTCCTTTGGGTAGTTGTAGGTTCGGTTGTTTATAGTTAGGCATGACAGCGAAACTCAAATTTATGGGTATTTAACTGAATTCGTTTTAATTTTAATAGAAAAAATTAAATTTTTTGGGTTCGAATTTTTTCATATAGCCAAAAGCGGGACGAAGGTGGTTATGAGATTATTGATACTTGTCCTGCCCCCGTCTCCATCCCATAATAAATAATATTAAAAAATAAAAAAAATATTTTTTAATTGAATTGATTGATTTTATTTTATAATTTTTAAATTATGATCTCATATTTTAAATGTGAGTTTGTTATTATTATTTTTTTGTGGCGTAATTAGCTTTTTTGTCTGATTTTTTTAATAAAAAAGTTATATTATTTTTTTATCTTTTTAATTTTAATCAAATAGCAGAGACAGGACGGGACGGGAAAAATCCGACCCCCGATGGGGACGGGGATGGATTTTAAAATCCAACGAGGATCAGGGGCAAAGGCAAAAAGTGGGTTTAAGGACTGGGGCGGGGACGAGGAATGCAATATCCGCCCCTGTTATGTTGCCATGCCTATTTCTAGTTAGTCTTATATATACGTAGGTTTATTTATCATAGGACCTTAAGAATTGGATATATTCTTCTTTAAACTATTCTACACTACCTTTTAATAGAAATTGAATCAATTCTTATATAGGACGCCTAAAAAAAGTGATTAACAGTAACTCTTTATTTCCTTTCACACACAAGGAAAACCTAAAGAGATTCCATGGTAGCTCAAGTGACATATTAAACTTGAACATCAGTCACCTGATCTTAATTAATTAGCTCAGGTTTTAGGGGTGAAGTGGGAATATACTAAATTAAGTTCAGATTCTAGTGAAAAGAAAGAGTGTATTCTACTAGTTCCCATGTGTTTATTGCTACACATATTTAAATAATTTTATTTCAAATATTTTTTTTCATCATACTAATAATTTAGAAAGAAAAATTATGAAGTTTTTGGGTGAACACAAAATATCCTAGAATCGAAAGTTAAAAATTAATCTTTTGACCTACTAAAGTTTATTTAAAATATTGACACATCATAAATTCTTAATAGATATTTTTTTTATGCACACAGTTAATAAAATTTATAATTTTAACACCTAAAAGATGAAGGACCTTAATTTCCATTTTATCAATGAGCGAAGGAACCATTATTAAGTTTGACGGTTTTTTTAACGTGCACTTGAACTATAGGTATATGGGTTTGGGTTATACTACCCATTTATTTCAGCTGATAAAAAAAACAATAAATTAATAACTATAATATTTTAGATTTTTGACAAACCTGCTAATGCCCAAGTCCTTCATAACCTCTTTAATTTCCTTATCTGTGGCACCCAGTTGTTGTAACTCACTCAATTTGTCACGCACAACTTTCTCTTCTGCATCAATGTCTAATCCAGACACTCCATTCAGTGAATCACCCAAATGATATGGTTTCTCTAATATGAGCCCTTCTCGGCCTCCCTCACCACATACATAGGCTGAAATTATAAGATGTAACAATAACATAATTATGTTAATCTATGTTCATGACGCTAATGGTCACTTCCTAACCATTAATTGAGGTTGATTTAAACATAAACTGATACGAACCTGTTGATACATGCACAAGAACCTCGAGTTTGGTACATTTTTTGGCGAAGTTGATGACATGCTTAACACCGAAGGTATTTAGGCCCAACGATATATCATACCTGAAATTTAAGGTGAGAAAGTAATTAAAAGAAGAAACAAGAAAATAATAATTAAGGCAGGGCAACAAAAACATTAAATAGGCATAAAAGCCTATGATGTTTTAGTATATACAGTATACCTTTCATCAAAGTTAGTTGTTGCAGCTAAGTTAATAATAACATCTGTTTGATCATAAATCTCTTCCCTTAGAATGGAATCTTCCAATCCTAAGTCTTCACGGGAAATGTCCCCAGGTACCAGAGTCAACTTTTTGGAGACAAAGGAATTAAAATTTGCACCCAATTTCTCCTTAAGTACCCTAAACAAATCCTTCCCTATGATCTACACCAAAAACAAAACACAATTAGAATATATTAGCCACAAGCTTAATTATATTATGACATGGTTAGAAAGGTAGCTAGTGTGTGAGACCACTATTATGTTTGGATAATCTTTATACCCTTTCTAAAAAGTATATTCAAAATAAAACATACAAAGAATATTCTTATTTATATAAAAGTACGTTTAACAACCAAAACCTATCCAAACATGTACTTAATTATACGACTCCAAATAATAAGATAAATTATATAAAAGCAACACATAAATATCTACTTGTTGAAGCCTTTAATTAATTTGGTTTATAAAAATCATAAATGCTAATGCTTAACTAACTAACTATAAGAAAAGGGTAAAAGAATAATGCAATGGTTATTTATGTCTATATAGATATACACATTTTCAACCCAAGAGAGAGAAAATGAAACAAAACAGAACCTAACTAATAATATTGTGCATTTACCTCATTGTTCAAGCGATGAGTGGCAGATTTGGCATCTGCAGCTCTTAAAAGAAGGTAAAGCTTCTTAACATTTGGTTGGACCCTCAATATCTTCTCCAACAAAACTGAAAAGACATATAACAAAGTACAACCAAAGAATCATGCACCAATAATATGTACATCATGTGCAAAGTGCATATATACATATCATTACTTTAGTACCCTTTTGAATAGAAATGGAGCATACCTTTGGCAAGAAAGCCAGTGGCTCCAGTGATCAAAATGTTCTTGTCCTGAAGAAAATGGAGTATGCTTCCCAACTCCATTGTAGAAAAAGTGTAAGACAATAATATATATTGTTATTAATGAGAGAGAGAGCTGAAATAGTGGCGTTTCAGAAGAAGCAGATACAAGGGGGTAGGCGAAATGTTATGCCAATTTAGCCTCTTCATATAAAGCACAGAAATCGGCATGTAGCATTTATGAGATGGAGTGTACGCAAGTAATTTCGCATTTTTTTTCTTCTTTCTGTGTTGTGGTTCAGGAAAGTCAATAAATTGCAGTACCAAATAACGCAGCAACATTTTAGTATAACGTTAGCAGCATACCTTTTTTAATCATGCCAACACTGGTTTGACCGGCAATGAGTAGGGTTTTATTGTATCATTTTCATATCCGTTTTTTTAAAAAATATTCTTAAGTAGAGTATCTCCAATTCGAGATACCCAATTGGTCAACTTTTTATGATCTTCTCATTATTTTTTTGTGGTTCCACAATGTCATATTACTCTTAAGGAATTCACCCAATACTTTATTCTAATGCAAGAAATCACAATAAAATAAAAAAAATTCACATATTTATATTTTTTTAATAAAACTTAACATTTTTTCAATTTTCATAAATATAAATTAAAATAAAAGTATTTAGAAAACTTAACATTCTTATTAATTGGGACTAAACTTTAATTAAAGAGTTTCTTCCTAATATTTATAAACAAACATTCATCCAACCGTTATTTTCCTCCAACGGTTATATTTTATTAACGGTACTTTTCTTTTCTTTTTCATTTATTTGTTAATATTATTAACTTTTCTTTGCATTCAAGCTTATTTTGCATTTTTATTTCTCTACCCAACGACTCTTTTTTTTTTTGTTATGCATCATATATTTTTTTAAAACCCACACGCGTCCAAGGGACAAGGACTTTATCCATTCCAGAAGCTTCCCAAACGATCAAACCTCACGCGTTCCCTTCTCTACTCTCTTTTCTCCAGCAGTCACGAAACCCTCCCTCTTCCACTCAACCTTCCACTCTCTGCTCTCTCCCTTCCGCTCTCTGCTCTCTCCCTTATCCACTCACGAAACACGCCCCTTTCTCTTCTCCACCCACTCCAAAAGCTTCGAGAAGGCGATCAACAGGAAGAAGAAGAAAGACCATCGCTGTCGCCGTCGCGGTCCGTCACCGGCGCTTCTCTCTTCTTCACCACCAGGTTTATTTTTGTTGCAACTGTTCATCTTTCTCTTTTGATTCATCAATTTGATGTGCATGTGGTTGGGAATAACGAAAATAGAAGGTTTCACACCAAAATAATATTTTTTAAATGTGAAGATGCAGTTCGTTATATAAGGAATCCAAACTCTGCGGAAGAAATGGGTTCTGTCACGTCACTGTACTCCAACACAAGAGAAATCCCAAAGAATGGGTGCTTAGGCTAAGAAACCCGGTAAGCATCTCCCATTGGAGATACTCTTAGTCTCATATCTACAAGGATAATAACTTTAATTTTTATTTCCATACTTATTAGATATATACTCATATTCACACACATGACCTGTACTTTATTATAGTATTAGTACCCGTATTTATTCCCACAATAAAATACAGATAAATACATGTCCTCATTCCCAGTCCCAATAAACAAATAGTTATTCTCTTTACTTACAAATAATTTTACAAATACATATAAAATTTGAGTCCACTTTGTCATTTAAAGTTTGACTTTTTCATTACAACTTGCATTCGTATTCTTAGAAAGGTAGAATTTGAGTATGATTTTAATCCAACCTATAGAAGACGTACTGTATATAAAATTTTACAGTAGAATAGTTTTTTTTTTTTTTTTCTGATCTTGCCTAAAAATAACTGTCTTTTAATATTCTAAACTTTTCTCCAAAAAAATCATGTTCAGTCACTTCCCTGCCATTTTAGTTGTTAATCAATATATCTGTAAAGATCAAATCTAATTTAATTAGTTGAATAAAATATATTATTTGTTGTAAATCTTTAATATATATTTTTTATTCTTACATATAAAAAAATTGTTATATTATATAGTTGACTATTAATGTTTAAACTTCCATCACTGTTATTATTAATAACAATCTAATATACCTATATAAAAGCAAACTACCAACAAAATTACAAAACTAGACATTCTATATTAATGGCATTTTGCAAAAAATAGGGACAAAATGATAATTGGTTTCAGAAAAGTAAAATTTACTAATTAAACCCCTTTTTAAAAAGTGCACCACAATATCTCAAAATTAAAACTTGCTAATTGCATCCCCTGTTTGATAAGTGCACTCCAATATTTCCAAATTAAAACTTGGTAATTACATTGTCTTTTTGATAAGTAAATTAATATTTTCTTTTAAATCTTAAATACTCATTATATCATTTCTTTCATCCCTCTCACACGTTATCTCTTTAATGCATAGGTAGTGGTATTACCTGTGTACGCAGGATATCGTACTAGTCAGTTACAAAAATGCAAAATCTCAATATTATTTTAATTTCTCCTTTTAAAAAAACTCTAAATCACTGGTGATATAGTAATTCCTCTCTTATTTACTTGACAATTGTCTAGAAACTTGCTAAGTGCAGTGATTTCCTTTCATTTTATGTTATGATTTTCACAATCTCCTACTTTGGGTCTTTCATATTTTTCAATATTGTTAATTCTCATCTCAATTGACTAAGCCTAAATTAAGGCCTGATTTCAACATAAGTGTATTATCACAAGAAGAAAAAATTATTATTGAACTTCACTTCTTTTTCTCTCTTATTAATTTACTTGACAATTGTCTAGAGTGTAGTGGTCTTCTTTCATTTTATGTTATGATTTCCACAATTTTCTCCTTGGACCCTTCATATTTCTCAATGTTGTTGGTTCTCACCTCAATTGATTGAGTCTAATTATTGGCAGGTTTGCATATGCATGACAAAATATGGAACCTTAAGTGGATCAATTGCTTATGGTCTAATTTCAACATAGATATATTATCACAAGAAGAAAAAATTATTATTGAATTTCACTTTATTTCTCTTATTTTTACCACACATCCATTTTATTATTAATAAACTATGCTAGATCTTGCAGTTTTTTAAATATTTTTCAGTCTAGATGATATGTTGTTTTAACTACCTTTTTAAGAGTTATGTGTTCAAATATCTTCCTTATCATCTTCTCTTTTTTCTCAACTCTGAAACGTTCTTCTTCTCTAATGTTCTCTGTCTTCTCACCATTTTTCTCTCTTCTCTTACCTTCTTCATTCACTCAATTTATTTTCTCTTTCTTCTAAAAATAATTCAGTGAAATATCTTTTTATTTTTCCGTTAACCATTCAACATCGTAACCATCGCTAAAGATGCCTTTGCCAGTTATTATGACTACAACTTCTTCATAATTATTTCATGATTTATAGTGATATGTTGTAACAAAGGTGAACAATTTTCTTAGTTTCTATTTTCTTGGTTGATTTTGGTTTGACCTAATTACTTTTTTTGTTTTTTTCTCCAACAAAATTTCACTAATATTGTGAATATGGACTAAATTTGTTAAAAAAGTTTATTTGATATGGCCTATGGGTTAAAGTATTTTGTGGAAAAAGATACCAAACTGGTCTTTATAAAAATAAATGAGAATTGGAGAATTTTTAAATATTTGATTTTGTTCTAGAATAATTTATTAGTTGTAAATTATGTGTTTGATCAAATGTCAATATAACATTTTTGGGTATGTTTCCTTATTTATCATTTTACTTTTACATTTATGACACTTTTGAGACTATTTTTCACATGTGAACTTTTTAGTTGATTCCTTCGATTTGATATTATCTTATAGAGTATAAGTTTTTCATATACAATCTTTGGTTGTTGTTGCTTATCTTTTATTAATATTACTTTTATTGTTGTTGCTTATCTTTTATTAATATTAATTCTATTTATAATCAATAGTTCAATTATATTTGTTTTAAAAAAGTTAGTAAATGAAAACTGATATTTATTGTAGAAATTTAGGTGAACGGGTAAATGATCAATGAAATGTTCAATTGTAAAATTTGAAATTATTGTAACCCATCAGTTACATTTATAGACAATATTCTATTTCTAGGGTGAAATTTTATAAGATATTAACAAAATTGTTAAGGAGTACTACATTACAAATTGATTGTCAGGTACCTACAATTATATTACACTACATCTATATACCTATTGTTATTAAATAATATTTCTTTATTACACATGTAAAAAAATACCAACAGACGCAATCGAAGACAACAAATACACACAAATAAGTGTTAGAATTTTCATTCATGTGTTTACTTATTATTATCATATCTTTATATTATACACTACAAACATAATTTCTTATTCCTATTATAAATTCATCATTTCCTTGATTTCTATAAATATTTATATGTTTACTTATTATAAAAAAAGATTTTCAATTTGAAGCGGAGCGAAACACAACAAATCGATACATCCCGTGCTAACGCACGAGTTATCCACTAGTTTATTATATAAAAAATAAAATTGAGTAACCATCGTGGTTAATTTGGTCCTAATATTTGAAGAGTGTGATCCTCTAGTCTCAATTCATTAAGCCACCACCTAACAACAACCCACAACACTTACAAGTTGACGACTTGACGTACAAATTCCAAGTAGTTTTCTAGTTATTTTAGCTCCTAATTGTTCACAATACAAACAAAAAAAAATTGGGTAAATAATCATTTTCGTCTCTAAATGTGTAATGAGTTGACAAATTTATCCCTGAAAGATAAAAATTCAAATTATTGTCCCTGAAAGTGAAAAAGTGATAAATTTATCCCTCCATTAACTTTTGTCCATTACCGTTAATATCAGGAACAAATTTGTCAGCGCACTACGCATTCAAAGACGAATTTGTCAGCTCTCTACGCAAAATATAATTTAATCTTCACATTCTCTCTTTTTTAATAATTGCAAGCATAACATTACAATAAACACTTAATAATTAGGAAAACAAGCATAAGTTAAAACATACATAATAATAAACATAATATTGATTAATAAACACAATTTGTTTGTTGTTATGAAATTCCTATTATAACAACATTAGGTAATGACAAAATCAAGTTGGGTCTCATTTTTTTTGTAAGGATTAATTTAATGATTGTGCATTTTAATTTGTTTGAGCCTCATATTTTGGGTAAGTATTATAAGTTAAAACAAACATAATAATAAGCAGAATATTGATTAATAAACATAATTTGTTTGTTGTTCTGAAATTTCTATTATAACAACATTAAGTAATGACAAAATCAAGTTATGTCTCATTTTTTGGTAAGAATTAATTTAATGACTGTGCCTTTTTGTTTGGGTCTCATATTTTTGATAAAGTACTGTTACTAGAAATTTCAAAGCAAAATATGAGATAGTACTTCATGAGGCTCAAACAAATTAAAATGCATAGTCATTAAATTAATCTTTAAAAAAAATGAGATTCAATATGATTTTATCATTATCTAAGGTTATTATAATAGAAATTTTAGAACAACAAACAAATTATGCTTATTAATCAATATTATGCTTATTATTATGTTTGTTTTAACTTATGTTTGTTTTCCTAATTTTTAAGTGTTTATTATAATGTTAGACTTGCAATGATTAAAAAAGAGAGAATTATATTTTGGGTAGAGAGTTGACAAATTCGTCATTGAATGTGTAGTGCGCTGACAAATTCGTCCCTGATATTAACGGTAACAAACGAAAGTTAACGGATGGATATATTTGTCACACTTTTTTCACTAAGGACAAAAATTTGAATTTTCATCTTTCAGGAATAAATTTGTGAACACCTTACACAATCATGGAAAAAAATGACTATTTATCCAAAAATAAATTTAAGGTACTTTTTTTTTGTCATTTTTGTCTCTAATATTTTTTTTTTCATAATCTTTCATTTATCTGTTTATTTTCAATTCAAATGTCTAATATCCTCTTACTCGATCTTTAATTTCATATTTGATGCCTTTAGGGTTAAACTTTCACAAAACAATAGTATTTTGATTAAAATTAAAAAAATTAAAGAAATAAATTTTATTTAATTAAATTTAATGTTTTTCTAAGGAAAGAAATCTTCACAGAAAACAAAAAAAAGTCACCATATTCATTCCTTCCGAAAGCTACTAATCTTTTAATAATGATTCAACAAAATGATCAAATTTCATTCCTTTAAAATATAAAATCGTCAGTTAATAATATAAACTGATCAATATTATTGCATTTAATAGAATTAAGACGTTTAGCCTATATTACACTTTTGTTCTGTCAGTTTTTAAAATAAAGCAATTTTAATTGTTTCAGTAGTAGACCGTTAGTTAACCATGGCGTGTGGTGGAGATGAGACTAGAACTCAAGTTTCTCTTTTTTCTTTACCACCTAAATTACTAAGTCATTATGCCTTTTTGAGTCATAATGTAAACTATATATATATATATATATATATATATATATATATATATATATATATATTACAACATGAGTTAATTTCATTTTTTAAATACTTATTAATTTAGAGTTTAACAAGTTTATAAATAATAAATGTGTGAAATAAACATAAAAAAATGTTGCCTTTCATGCAATCAAACATACAATACAAGCACTTTTTTCTTTCATCTCCTTTTATACCTCATCTTTTTCTACTACATCACTAATATTATATTATTTATTTTGATATTATAATATCTTTATTATTTATTTATTTAATTAAAATAGTAATTAAGATTGAATATTAAATATAAATTAAAATTTTCACAATGTGGGAAGCCCAAAAGTACAATTTACTCATGCAATAATGTTTAAAATATTTA